>NW_004624822.1:5084569-5116851 GCF_000247695.1 Heterocephalus glaber | reverse complement strand
CATCCCTAATACTTAAGCTGACATGCCAGTACACTAAATTTTCTCTATATTTTTAATTGTCTATATAGAAATGTCCAGAAACTTTCTTGTAATGATGGAAATGTTTTATATTCAGTATAGCAGCCATGAGCTACCTGTTACTATGAGCACTTAAAGTGTGACTAAACTGAGGACAGAACTTTTAATTTAATTTAATTCAATTGAAACTAAATTTAATTAGCAATAGGTGTCTAGTGGCTACTATACGATTAACTATTATGAATCCAAAAGAAAAAGGAAAGGTTATTGCAAAACAACAATGAAAAAACACATGAAGTGAAGGAAGCATAAACACACACAGCTGCTCCAGTCCACCCTAGCCAGCTTACAAACCCACATTTGTCCTATAGCCCCTATTCAGTTATCTATCATACAGTCTTAATTTGGCTCTGCGATCAGATAACCAAAATTTAGCTAGTTGGTAAAAATAAAGAGCTCTGGATCATAAAAAACATGTAAACATTCATATTCCTTTCTACTAGACTAGGAATAATAGGACTGGGGTCCTTGTGAAATAAGCCCTGTCATTAATAAGGCTTAGACAACATACTCAATGGCTCCCTGATCATAAACTACTTACGAAGCACCTAATCATGGATAGTTGTGCAAAGAGGAACCATAAAGAGGATCATGTCCTTCAAAGGGACTGACAACAGAAACTGAGTAGGCATATTCTAATTCAGCAACTTTAAAAACACATGATTAAAACATATGAGAGAAATTAAACATACATTGTTCTGGGTTACTCACACTGTGACAGGATCTTGAAATTTTACTATTTCTTTCCAAGTATCTGCATCAAAACCTTGGTAAACTCCATTATTGTTCACCACCAAGACTATGATTGGCAAGTTATACCTAAAAGTGAAAGCAAAATATGAAGAAAATTATTCTTCATTCTACAGCAATTTCTTCCTGTAGACTGAAATTTTAACTGAAAAACAAAGTTTTCTGTATGATTTTTTTGAATATAGTCCTGAGGCAGACAACATACTAATGAGTGACTCAGCTGGAAAGGTGGATCAGGACTTGACATTCACAGAGCAAAAAGTTAGTGGAGAAACTCAATAGGCCCCAACTGATTCACTATGCTTCCCTTATATCTGGTAGATGCCAGTATTACAGATCCTTAAAAACTGGATTTTTTTTTCCAGTACTGGGGATCGAACTTATGACCTTGCGCTTGCCAGGCAGGCACAGTGCCACTTAGCTATATCCCTGGCCCTCTAATTGGATTTTTAATCTCACTTTTCTCTCTTCCTCATCTTATTTTTCTTTTTCAAATTTTATTACTTCTAATTTTTGCATTCTTCATCCCTTCATCGTTTATTAATAATACTATCAACTTACATTTATTTTTAGCTAGTTTACTCTATGCAGTTATTGCTTATTTTTTTCCCCTATTGTTAATAGTGGTATACTTGTTGCTTTTAGTAGCACTCTACTGTATGTCAATATTTGGTTGTCTTGGGCCAGGGATTTAGCTCAGTGGCACCGCACCTGCTTTGCAAGTGCAAAGTCCTGAGTTCGATCCCCGATTCCAAAAAAAAATATTTGGTTGTCTTTGTGTCTATATTATTACTGCTGATCTCTTTTCTATTGTTAAGGGAGTATAATTGTTGCTTTTTACAATATGTCAACACCTGGTATGTCTTTGAATCTATATTATTATTGCTGAATTATACTGTTAATGATGACATAGTTGTTGCTTTTTTGTTTGCTTTTTTGAGACAAGGTCTTGCTATGTAGTTCAGGCTGGCCTTAAACTCACTATGAAGCACCAGCTGGCCAGAAACTCACAGTGATCCTCCTACCTCGGTCTCCCACGTGATGGGATTACAAACATGCACCACCATATCTGACAGTTGTTGCTTTTAATATGTTTTCACTGTGTGTCAATATCTGGCAGGTCTTTGTGTTGTTGACTTTACTGTGATTTGTTTTCTCCTCTCTGAGTGATGCTGGGGATTAAGCCCCTAAAAGAAGGCTGGACATGAAGAAGACCCTCAAATAAAAGTGGAAGGGATACTCATCCCAACAAATGCATGAATCTCAATGCAGAAACACAAGAAATATGAAAAAAATAAGGCAATGTGACCCCTTCAAATTTCTATAAATCATTGGTAGCTGAATGCAAAAATGAGGTGGATGAAATGCCAACGAATTCAAAAGACTGATTTAAAAAATGATTAATGACTTCAAAAAATATACAAACAGATAGTTGAAGATAATGCAGAAAATGAAGGAGCAATTCAACAAAGAGAGATTCTGAGGAAGAACCAAACAGAAATTCTGAGCCCAGGCATAGTGGTGCATGTCTGTTATCCCAGCACTCAGGAGGCAGAAGGATTGCTGTGAGTTCAAAGCCATCCTGGGCTACATAGTGAGTTCAGGGCCAGCTTGTACTACAAAGAGACCCTATCTCAAAAGACAAAAAAAACAAACAAACCCACAAACAAATAAAAAACGCCAAAAAAACAAGAGCAGAAATTCTAGACATGAAAAGCACAGTATGTCAAATTAAAAAACTCAGTGAAAGCCTCACCAACAGATATAGTCAGGCAGAAAACAGAATTCCAGGCTTGAAAATAAGGCTGAAGAACTATCATATGCATATGTTAAGAAAGATCCCCCCCCCACACACCCTGAAATTATGTGCAAAACATCCAAGAACTTTCAGACATCGTAAAGACTAAACTTAATGAATTTTTGTTGTAGAAAAGGGTACCAAGGTTCAGACTAATCTATTTAATGAAATAAATAAGAGAAAACTTTACAAATCTTGGGAAGGATATAGACATCCATGTATAGGATGCATTTAGACACCCAAATGCATGACCAGAAAAGAATCTCTCATATCATGTTATAGTTTGTGTAAGAGCACAGAAGAAAGAATAACTTCAGACTTTTCCATAGAAACCCTAAAGGCTAGGAGGGCAAGCAACAATATGTTTCAAGTCCTAAAAGAAAAGAATTGCAAAGACAGAAATTTTATTCAGGAAAGCTATCCTTCAAAATTGAAGGATAAATAAAGACCTTCCAATATAAGCATAAACCAAAGACTTTCATGACCACTAAGCTAGAACTGCAGAAAATACTCAAAGGGATAATACAACACAGAAAAGGAAGAATAGACAAGCTATTGAGAATTAGGAAAGAATCAAACATTAGAAAAACAACAAAATGACAGGAATTAGTACATATCTTTCAAATAGCTCTGAATCTAAATGATCTTAATTCTCTAATTAAAAGACATAGGCTGGCAGGCTGGATTAAAAAACAAGACTTAATTCTACTACTTGTGAAACACATCCCATTAGCAAAAACATATACAAAGTGAAAGAATGGGAAAAAAATATTCTATGCAGATGGAACCTGAAAGCAAGCAGGAGTAGCTTGACAAAGTAGTATGACAAAGCAGTCTTCAAGACAAAATTAGATAAGTCAAAGACCACTATATATTAGTAAAGGGAACAATCAATCAAGAAGATATAACAAGTGTAAGTATATATGTACCTAATATTGGTATGCCCAACTTCATAAAACAAATATTACTCAACATAAAGGAACATGTAAGTCTCAATACAGTAATAGTGGGTGACTTCAATACTACACTCTTACCAAGATGCATTATGTAAAGGTACAATTCCCAATGAGAAATGTAATTGTGTTGTATACCTACAATGTACCAATAAAAGAATTTAATACAAAAAAAAATACTCCACTCTTGACAATAGATAAATCATCCAGACAAATATCAGCAAAGAAATATCAGAGTTAAACTACACCATAAATCAAACAGACTTAACAGATATCTACAGAACATTCCATCCAACAACTACAGAATACACATTCATTTCAGCAGCTCATGGAACATTCTTCAAAAATAGATCATATTTTAGGATATAAAGCAATGCTTAACAAATTTTAAAAAACAATTTCTTGCATCTTATCAGATCATGATAGAATGAAACTAGAAATCAACAGCAAGAAAAACTACAGAAATTATACAAACACATGGAGATTAAACAATTCACTTTTGAAAAATCAGTGGGTCATTGAAGAAATCAGGGAAGAAATTTAAACATTCCTGGAATCAAATAGAAATACAACATACCAGAATCTCTGGAATATAGCAAAGGTAATTCTAAGAGGGAAATTTATACTACTGAGCGCCTACATCAAAAAAATCAGAGAAATTCCAAACAACCCAATGATATATCTCAAAGTTCTGGAAAAGCAAGAACAAACCAAAACCAAACCCAACACAAAAGAAGAAATAATAAAGATCAGAGCTGAAATTACTGAGATAGAGACTAAAAGAATAATACACAAGATCAATGAAACAAAAAGTTCTTTGTAAAGATAAACAAGATTGATAAGTCCATAGCCAAACTAACTAAAAGAAAGAGGAGACCCAAATCCATATAATTAAGAGGTAAAAAGGGGGATGTTATAACAGATAGCACTGAAATCCAGAAAATTACTGGGGAGTACTTTGAAAACCTATAAATTGGAGAATCTAGAAGAAATGGATAGATTTTAGACACATATCACCTATCAAAACTCAACCAATGGGGATATGAAAAACCTAAACAGATCAATAAGAAGCAATAAGACTGGAGCAGTAATAAAAGTTTCTCAACAAAGAAAAGCCTAGGGCCAGCTGGTTCACTGTTTAATTTTATCAGACCTTTAAAGAAGAAATAACACCAATGGTCTTCAAACTATTTCATGAAACAGAAAGGAAGAAATGCTTCCAAACTCATTCTATAAGGCCAACATTATCCTGATAGCAAAACAGGACAAGGACACAACAAAAAATACCCTTAATGAACATAGATGGAAAAATCCTTAATAAAATACCTGCAAACAGCTATAGCTTGTATCTAGATGTCCACAAAGTTTCATGCATTCATAGGTAGGGTTTTTAGGAGTGGCTGGATCATGGATATGTGATATTGGATTATAGGTTTGATTAAATGGATTAGTCCACTGATTGGTTTAGCACAGTTCTCAGTGTGGAAGATGGGAAGGCCCACCATGGGTGTGGGTGGCATCAAGGAATAGGCTTATAGCCCAAATGGAATAAAAAGAGAAAGGAAGGCTTGCTCCTACTGTCTCTTCTTGTCACACCATAAACTATTTCTCCTCTGTTAGGCCCCTCTGCCATGCTGCCTTGCCTTGGAACCAGCTGACTACAGACTGAAACCTCTACAAACTGTGAACTAAAACTTTTCCTCCTTTAATTTGTGGGTGTCAGATATTCTGTCCCAGCAATGAGCAAGTAACTAAGACACAAACCAAATTCAACAACATATTAAAAAGATAATAAACCATGATCAAGTTGGCTTCATTCTAGAGATGCAAAGATAATTCACCATATGCAGTAAATGTAATATACTGTACATACAGAATCAAAGATAAAAATCGATGATCGGGCCAGGGATTTAGCTCAGTGGTTCTGCCACCTGCCTCACAAGCACCCGAGTTCGATCCCCGGTACCAAAAAAAAAAAAAAAAAAATCGGATGATCATCTCAACTGACTAGGAAAAAAACCTTTGACAAAATTCATCAGCTCTGAAAAGCCCTGAAGAAACTAGGTTTTGAAAGCTCATTCCTAAATATAGTAAAGACCATACACTACATTCTGAAGGGGGGAAAACTGAAAGCATTTCCTCTAAGATCAAGAACAAAGCAAGGATTTCCATTCACCACTTCTTTAAATACAGTTCTTAAAATTCTAGCTGTAGCAATTAGGCAAGAGGAAGCAATGAAAGGAATACAAATAGAAAAGAAGTCAAATTATCTTTGTTCACAAGATGATATGACCCTATACTTAGAAGACCCTAAAGATTTCACCAAATGACTTTTAGAAATGATAAATTCAGCAAAGTAGCAGGATATAAAATCAACATTTAAAAGTCAATGGTTTTGGGCCAGGGATTTAGTTCAGTGGTTCCAGCGCCTGCCTCGCAAGTGCAAGGTCCCGAGTTCAATCCCCCGTACAAAAAAAAAAAAAAAAAAAATCAATGGTTTTTCTATAAACCAGTAATGAACTAGCTGAGAAAGAACATAGGAAAACAATGCCATTCACAATAGCTTTAAAAAATACCTAGGGATCAATCTAACCAAGGAGTAAAGATCTCTACAATGAAAATTTCAGAACACTGAAGAAAAAAATGAAAGAAAGACTAGAAGATGGAAAGACCTCTCGTGTTCATGGATTGGCAGAGTCCATATTACCAAAAGCAATCTCCAGATTTAATGCAATTCCCATCAAAATATCAAGGACATTCTTCACAGAACTGGAAAAAGCAATCCTAAAATTCATAGGGAAACACAAAAGACTCAGATTACCAAAGCAATTCTAGTTGACAAGAGCAAGGCTGGAGGCATCACAATACCTGATTCCAAATTATGCTACAAAGCCATAGTAACAGAAAGAGCATGGTACTGGCAGAAAATAGACATGTGGACCAATCAAACAGAACAGAGGACACAAAAACCCACACAATCACAGGCATCTGATTCTGGACAAAGGAGAAAAAACAGCATCTTTAAGAAATGGTGCTAGCAATACATAATAGCTAAATTTTGGGAGCAGCCTATATGTCCATCAACAGATGAATGGATAAATAAAATGTGGTATTTACACACAATGAAGTACTACTCTACCATAAAGAAAGATAAATTTGAGTCATTTATAGGAAAATGGATGTGCCTTAAGACCATAATGTAAGTTTAATAAATCAGACACATAAGTTTAACTATCACATGGTTTCTCTTATATGAGAAACCCAAATTATAAATAAAAGAACAAAATTAAAGATAGATAATAGGAATTAGGGAGCTAGATCTTTCTCAAACTAGAAATAGATCAAGAAATGGAGGTAGGGAAAGGGGATAAAAAAAGGAATTAAAATGTGATACGTACATGTACCAACTCCACATAAGGAATGTAAACACTATGTAATGCAAATATGTATTAATAAAAAAAGACATGACAGGCTAGCTTAGTCTTCATGAGCCATGAAATTCTATATTAAGAATGAATAAAAGTCACGATGCCAAATTTTAAAAATAGTACCAGAGAAACTTCCACTTGTAGAAGTTTGAAACTAGATCTGTATGTCTTACACTGTTCAAGAATCAATTCTGGGCTGCAGATTTATCTCAATGGTGCTGGGCCTGCCTCAGAAGCTCAAGGTCTTGAGTTCAATCCCTGGTACTGGGGGAAAAAAAATCAACTCTGAATGCATCAAAGACCTAGGTTTAAGGTTTGAAACTTTGAAACTATTAAAAGAAAAACAAAATTCAAAAACATAGAGGAAACAACTGAAACCATAGGCTCAGGGAAAGACCTCCCGAAACTCTTAAAGGTGGGAGCTCCAGGATCCTTTTCTCTTTCTGCCTCACCCTCTGTGGTACTTTTCTTCCATCTTCAGGGTCATTTTGTGGTAGATACAATGACTGCTGCAACTCCAATTACCATGGTACAGAAAGAAGGAGGGAGACACCTGCCAGCTCCACTGGCTTTCTTAAAAGTCTGTCTCAAGTCCTCCATTTAGTATATATACTGCCAAAGCGAGCACACAGGACCTCCACTTAAATTGTTTTGGCCTCTTTAATAAATGGCACTGGGAAAACTTGATGTTCTTATGTAGAGGACTGAAACCAGGACTCTCACCCTGTACAAAAAAAAAAATCAATTCAAAATAGATCAAAGACCTATGTATAAGTCCTGAAACTTTGAAACTATAAAATGAAAACACACGGGAAACTCTTGAAGTCATAGGTATAGGCAAAGACCTCCAATAGCACAGAAGACAATAGCAAGAATCAACAAATGGGACTAAATGAAATCCAAAAATTTCTTCATAGCAAGAAAATGATCAAAGAGTAAAGAGATAATCTACAGAATGGAAGAAAATATCTGTCAGCTACTTTTCTGACAAGAGAATTAATATCTAGGATATATAAAGAATTCAAAAAACTTAACACCAAGAAGTCAAATAGCCTAATCAAAAAATGGGGAAAAGAATTGAACAGATGCTTCTCAAAAGTACAAATGACCAATAAGTATGTAAAAAAAATTCAACATCTTTACCCACTAGGGAAATGCAGATCAAAACTACATTGAGATTCCATCTCCCTCCAGTCAGAACGGCTGCCATCGAGGATACAAAAAAAGAAAAAGTGCTCACAAAGATGCAGGAAAAGAAGGAACCCTTCTACACTGTGGTAGAAATGTAAATTAGTATAGCCACTATGTAAATCAATATGGAGGGTCCTCAGAAACTAAAAATAGAACTACCATTTGATCCAGCTGCACCACTCCTTGGTACATACCTGAAGGAGTTAAAGTCAGCATATCATGTGGACACCTGCATACCCATATTTATCGCAGCACAGTATTCAATAACCAAGATATGAAACTAGCCTCGGTGTCTATTAACAGATGAATGAAGAAAATCTGATATATGGAGAGATTGATATACATATATTGGAGTATCATTTGGCCACAAACAAAATTCTGTCATTTGCAGAAAAAATGGATCTATATATCATCACGTTGAGTAAAAAATGCCAGACTCAGAAAGGCAAATATTGCATGTTCTACTTAATATGTGGAATCTAGAAAAGGTGACAAGAAAGTAGAAGGGAGACTTTTATTAGACAAGAAGAAAGGAAGAAGGAAGAGGGAGAAGATGTGTAAGGGCAGTTAATAGGGGCAGAAATATGATAAAAATACACTGTACATACTGAAGCCCCTCAGTGTGAAACTGCTTGGGGAGGACTGGGGCAAGGGAGGGAAAAGTAAGTTGTGTGCATGTTGAAATCTGCCAAGATGAAATATTTTAATCTGTATAACCACTATGCACTGAAAAATGTGGGAGGAAAAAAGAAACAGTAAAACAACTAAGAATGAAGAAAGGGCAGAAACCAGCAAGGCTGCAAAGCCTCGGCAGGAAAATATTCCAGTTTTTTAGAGGGGAAGAACTGGTTTGGGCTGATCTAGTCTGATTCAGATTTCTACAGCACAACTCAATCAACTCTGGCTCACAAATAACATAAATATGGTTGTGAAGACCCTATTTTTATTATGGAATGTTGCCAGAGTAAGATAAATGATTGTGCACATACCCAAGAGAAATCTACTACCAGTATGAACCCATTTTTATAAGAGGACACCTGCAGATGCCTGTGTGTGTTACATGGTGATGGAATAATGAATTATCTCTCTTTAAAAAAATTCAACAACAGACACATCATGGAGTGGTAGAAAGAATATGTGATTAGGAGGTGGTAGGTTTGGATCTGCTACCATTATTTAGCTTTGACCCTTGGGCAAATCACTGAGCTTTTCTCGGTCCTGGTTTTCACAGATCCAGGTGGTGGTAAGAAAAATACTTTCCCTACTTATACTCCTGGAGGCATGACTTCTAAATGGTTCTGAAGAACCATTTAGAACCATTGTTTGAAAGTATCTTTTATTTACTGAGCTCCTCAAAGGTACCAGCCTGTGCTGAATGCTGTGAGAGCCACACAAGTGAATAACCCACTTGGTCCATGCTCAAACCACAGCACCTGATGTCATCAGTAGAGAGAAAGGGTATCAACAATGTCCTAAACAGCACAGCAAAGATAACAACAAAAAGATGGCTGACTAAACTTTATTAATTACTGAACAAGAATGTGGCTTTTATTTTGTACAGTTGCAAGTTCTGAGGGCAGGTGATAAGGACAAACTAAACTGCATATTGTTAAATAATGGGGTTTTGGTAATTATTTTCTCTCTATGCTAAAAGGGAATCATTACTCTCTAGAAGGCTGACTTTCCCATAATCCATCTTTTTGGTATATATCTCTTGGTTGTCAATGGAGACATTCCAACAGGCAATATTTCCCCTTGATCCTAAAATTTTTATATAGCTCTGAAAACCCCAAAACATGATTCAAAAAAGCACTACAAAGAGCCCTGACCAAAAATAGAGTGGTTTTTACTATGGTTCAAATATAGTTAGGGGAAAAAAATGTCCCTATACTTCTACAGTAGTAGCCACAACTCATGAGTTTCTTCATGAACCTTATAGCTACAAATAAAATCTGAACGGCACACTTTCACTGAGTATCACTTCAAAATTTACCTTGATTCATTTGTTCCTCACTACCACCTTCTAAGGTAGGAACTACCACTCTTCCTGTTTTACATGAAGGGGGCTGAGGATTGGTCAAGTGACTTAAGTATAAGCTCTGGCCTCAGACACAGTAGAACCATACTTAAACGCAGGGCACTTGCCCTAGAGGTCTACCTCCCTGTGGAAGATAAGCTTCTCAGACCAAAACTTTTTTTCCCATTGACCTTAAAATTACTCCCCACAGTTTTCTAGGTTTCTAGTATGCAGTGAGGAGGTCACAAACAGTGTCCTGGAGGAGAAAGACCCTGGGTTATTACACTGAGATCCTCAGGACACAGTACACCGGGCACCTGGCACATGCTGTATGCCTGGTTACTATTTGTTAGGTAAAAGCACATTTAGGAGAACAAAATGCTCTGATTCGGGGTTCTGTTTTACCTGCAGATGGTTTCCATTTCCATGCCAGAAAACCCGAATGCACTGTCTCCCTCCACACAGATGACCCGCTGCCCGGGGCTTCTATCTTTAGCTACCAGAGCAGCTGCAATAGCAAATCCCAAACCGACTCCCATTGTTCCGAAAGTACCAGCATCAAGCCTGTTGGGGAACAAAGCTAAAATAAAACTCTCCAGGTCATGTCACAGAGGGTAGGGTTGGCACAAATCTTCTAGTCATGTTTACATTACCAGGGTTTGTGGGAAAATAAAGACATGTTAAAACAGTCTCTAAACTTTTTAGACTGTAAAGAACTAATTTGTTAAGGATTAGCTGTATAAGAGGAAAAGGCCACTTATGATTATTTGGAGGGCTGTACACGTGCTTAGAACTCTGACTATACAATGATGCCAAGGACATACCAAGCAAAAAAACTTCACAAAACTTCACATAAGAATACATTTATGAAATATGTCCTTAGACACCAAACATGTAGAGTTATGAAATATTTTCTTAATCTGCATTATTATCATTTCAAATTAAATATATAATTAGTTCTAATTTTTTTCTTGGAAGTCTTACCTGTGACGAGGAAGGTAGTTTTGAAGCATAGTGCGTCCAATGTCCATGGTATTTGCTCCTTCACTTACCAAAAAACAGTCTTTGGGCAATTGTTCTTGAACATGGTAGAACACTGTATAATAATTCATAGGCAGAGATATTTTGGAAGCTAATTCCTGAAACAGAGGGGAACAATGAAAATAACCAATGTCAGTAAGCTACCATCAAGCCTGTTTGGAAATAGCTAGGCAACAACTATAAGTTACAGATTCCCAGATGGCTGTCCAACAGCTACTCTGAGAAACTAGTTGATCATGAACAAACCTGAGGGATATGCTAAGAAAAATATGTCCCACAGTCTCACCTTAGGACATAGAAAACTGCACCCAACTGAACCAAGATACACAGGAATATACAAAATACCAAAAACTCAGAAACAGCCTATCTTACAGTCAAAGAAAAAGCGTGGTTGACTCATAAATCTATTTCAAGATTTTAAACAGAAGGCACCAAACCCTGTAGAAATGACTCATTTTAGTGATAGTAATGAATAGTTCGGTGGTATCAGAAGTTGCTACAATTTCCAGTCTTCGCTATCAAGCAAAGCCACAGTTGAGAAAACCACAAAAGAATCTCCAGCAGTGATACAAAAATTAAATGAAAAAGAAGACCACCTATTGGGTCAAATTTTTACTTTTGATGAAAGAGCTATTTATTATACTCTCATGCCTTGAAGGATCTGTAACTTAAACGCAAAAAACATGCTCCAACATGTCCCAGGATTTAAGGTCTAAAAGACTGCCTAATATTTATGTTCTGTGCCACAAACTAAGGACAAGTTACACCCACCCATCTCTCAGTAACTCATAAGCTGGTAACTCTTCTGATACCCAATTTAAAAAATTTTTTCTGGTATTTTTCAAGGTAAAGTACCATACTATTGTAATATTTGTTGTTCTTAATCATTTAACATGATTAAGCCTTTTTACTACTTTTATTAGATTCCTATCTTATTTATTTTTTAACGAAGTTTTTGAGCTCTGTACCTAAGCTCTTTTCCTGAGCTGTGTAATTTCTATTGCACAATTTTGCACAGCGCAGTGCATTATGACAGAATTAAGTGAGTCATGAACTTCAAGTGTTCTTGAGTTTCAGTGGTTCCCACATTACCTTGGATGCAGCTTCATTGCTCTTCATTTTTTCTCTCAATCTTTTCCACCACTTGCTTTCTGGAGGATACTGCCACGGTATCTTATCAAATTGTTCTAAAAGCTAAAGAAAAAGCATAAGCCTTTTATTTTCTTTTGAAAATAAACTTGATTACATTAAATACAAAAATCTCTTCCTAATAAACTTGACATTGCTCATACTCTTTGCTTTTCCTCTAAGCACCAGTAACAGAGAAGATAAAATGGGTGATCTGGTAAGCTTTTGTTTGGATTAGTGTAGATTTCTGCCAGATGTTGGGATTCCTATAACTGAGACTCAAGTGTTACCTCCTCCACATTTTACAGGCAGGGGTCCTTAAGTCCTCCTCAGTCTTTGACACTAAAGAAGGAAAAACACCCCTCCATGGAACCCTTAGGGGAAGCCTAACAAATAGCTATAGTGTCCTTGACACAAACCCAGTGCTCCAGAGTAAGTACATGTATGACTGAAATCTGCCTCTTAGTTCTGTGTACTTATAATACAAAACATAGAAAAACAAGTGACAGATGTGACTATATTTTATTGCTGGTCACAATTCAATATATAAATTATGTATAAAGAATAAGATGGACAAGTCACTGATTACAGTTTGAAGAGTTAAGAGGTCTTAAAAAATTAACTAGATTTTTCCAGTGTATAAGCCATTTCTTGGCTATAAACGCAATGCCTTTGGAAGTTATATTATAAATTTTTGATAGCTGGATTCTACTAGTAAATCCCTGTTTCCTTACTGAAGAACTTTAAATTTCCAAGTGCCTTCCACATAATGCTTCATATATGAGCTATGTACAAGAACTTAGATTTACCAAGTTCCAAAGTTATATTTAAGAGCAGTTTTCCAAATTGATCAAGATGCAATATGTGCACGCACTAATGCACCAAGATGATCACAATTATGTATCACAAACATATACTAAAAGTGAGTAGCTTTCCATCATAAACTTTGTTTAAAATAGGTATTACTAGACATTTTCTTTTTTTTTTTTTTTTTAGACAAACATTTTCAAGAACTGATTGTTCCTTAAAGATCAATCCACATCAACTTAAACCCAGGCAAAAATTCTTTCCTGTTTAAGGCCAGGTGTGGTGGTGCACACCTGTGATCTCAGCACTCGGGAGGCTGAGGCAGGAGGAGTACCATGAGTTCGAGGCCAGCCCTGGGCCCCATAATGAGTTCAAGGTCAGTCCTGAACTACATAGTGAGACCCTGTCTCAAAAAAAAAGTTCTTACCTGTTTAGCAACAGCATTTATGTCTCCTAGCAGAGTCACAGCAGGCTTTACATTATTTCCCAATTCTTCTGCACAGATATCAATCTATAAAAGAGAAAACGTTGAAGACCAAGCCAGTTTACTCTTAAAAATCTTTAAAAAGTCAATTAGAAAAAAAAAAAGAAGTCAAGGCTGGGGATTTAGCTCAGTGGTTCCATCACCTGCCTTGCAAGCACAAGGTGCCGAGTTCGATCCCCAGTACCAAAAAAAAAAAAAGTCAATTAGCGTTGAATAAATGAATTGTGTATATATGATGTAATAAAAAAGACTTGACATTCAAGACATTCTTTAATAAAAGTAAAAATCCATACAACTATGAATACTAAAGCTAGTGTAGAGAACCTCATTATCTTCCCTTATTTAAAATTTACTCTATGGAATTTTGGTATTGTACCATACACTCTCAGAAATGCATGTGACCTGATCAATTATAGTTCTGAATCTAACTAATAATAAGGTTCTACTGCTTAAATTTGTAATTTCTATGGAGAATAGGGGTTCTCAAATTTGAGCGTGCATCAGAGCCACCAAGTGGGTTTTTGTTAAACCTACACAGTGGTGATGTCTCACTCAGATTCTGACCTCAACATTTCCAATGGTTCTCAGGTGATGCTGATGCAGGAAGCCCAGAGACCTTACTTTAAGGACCACTGCAAGAGCATGGCATGATTAACTCCCCATGTTCTCAGAAGCTCCATGCATGGCCAAGTGAAAACGGCTTCTGCAAGGAGGGATAATTTACCCATCCTAAGGGGGACACATTTTAGTTGGTAATCAAGAAGAGCAATCAGGAGGTAGCAGCATCTTCCAGGCACAACCCACAATCTTGCTTGTGTTTTTTAGTTCTCAATGGCCCCATGCGGGAAAGGGGCTATCAGAAGCTGACTCCTTAGGAAGCAAATGGTAGACTGGGAGTAGACAGCAATGGCAGCTAAGTCACCAAACCTCAATGGAATGGGGCCAATCTGTATAGGGTAAACAGGGTTGCACGTCACTATGTAGGTAGGCACTTCCCATAGTATGGAAATGGCTTATAAAGAGGGTCATGATGATACAAGTCATCAAAAACAGGTCAGAATATTTTTCAGTTACTCTGTTTTATTTATTTATTTTTTGGTACCGGGGATCGAACTCGGGTCCTTGCGCTTGCACAGCAGGTGGCAAAACCACTGAGCTAAATCCCCAGCCCTCTGTTTTATAACATAGGTGAAGGGAAACTTAAAAGTTTAGAGATTTCCGACTAATGGTGAAAGAAAGTTTTGGCATTAAATGAAAAACTCTGTAACAATGTGAATATTTATTTCTAATCTACTACCCTACTTAAACCTCTTTTCATACACATGAACTGTGAAGAAGAAATGAATTATTTCTTCAAACTATTCAAAACTTAATTTTGAATGGTTTTCTGGTTAGAAGTACAGTGGCACATTATGTCTCTAGGATTGGAAAGTCAACTTAACTTTGTGGTTCCTATAACTGCATTAGACAATTTATAAAACCTACTACTGTAAAAAAGAGAAAAGGTTTTTTACAAAAGCCAAGAAGAAAGCAGAGCCAATATTGGCTAAAAAGGAGAAAAATGAATCACAGGTGTGATTTGAAATCTCTCCTAAGTACCTGGATAAACTTCACATCTGGCTGATATCTTGGAGGCAGTCCAAAATGTAAAATCCAATTTAGTCTGGCACCAAATAAGACAATCACATCAGCAAACTGCAAAGCTCTATTTAAAAAAAAATAACTGATGTAACATAAAAGTATATGTAAAATATTCAAATATTTTACTATTTGAATTGTCCTAAAGTTGATTTTACAAGTAGTTAAGTCTAATTTGGAGCTTATATTATACTTACAAATTTAGCTTCTGGGTAAATTTGGTCTTTCAAAACAAAAAAAATTTATAAAATCATTCTATTTAAATAGTAATCTAAAAGATAAAGTAGAATAAATATTATCATAAATTATATATATACTCTATTCCATTCATTACTTTTTATCAGGCCAGGGATTTAGCTCAGTGGCACTGTGCCTGCCTGGCAAGCTCAAGATCCTGAGTTCAATTCTCAGTACCAAAAAAAAAGTTATTACCTTTCATCATTAGAAAAATTAATGTAAGTCTGGGGCTGGGGATTTAGCTCAGTGGTTTCGCCGCCTGCTGCGCAAGCACAAGGACCCAAGTTTGATCCCCGGTACCAAAGAAAAAGAAAAATTAATGTAAGTCTATTGCAGCTAATCAAAAAAATGTATAATGAAAAGTTAAAACAACCCCAAATACTATCAAATTATAAACGAATATCCTGGCATATTTCCACTTAGTCTTTTTTTTTTTTGGTACCAGGGATCGAACTCAGGTCCTTGCACTTGCCAGGCAGGCAGCAGAACCACTGAGCTACATCCCCAGCCCTATATTCTTTATACAGTCAGAATTTATTTAATGCTTTTTTTCAATTGCTGGGTATTTTCTTTGTTATTAATAGTACTGGCTTGCACTTCATGCTTGAATCTTTTCTTCTCTTCTCTCTCTCTTTTCTTGCAATGCTGGGGATGAAACCCAGGACTTTGCTCCTGCTAGGCAAGCCCTGTATCACTGAGCCACACCCCCAGCCCCTGCTTGAATCTTAATGCACACTTCACATTGACTCTTAGGATTTTTTCTTTAAAGAGTATTAATTCATACATCTGAACTGCTTTCTAAATTACTATACCAAGTTAATTCCTTCCCTCCCTTCCTTCCTTTCTTTTGTGGTACCAGGGATTGAACCTGGGGTGCTATACAACTGAGCTACATCCCTGTCTAAAACATATGGGAGTAGTCTGGTTTTTTTCTTCTTCAGCTTGCCCAGCTGTGGCAGCCTCAGTAGTGGGGTACTATAAAGCAGCAAGAGCCAGGAAAAGGGGCTCCCAGAATCCAAGAGTGAAGCAGGAGAGCCATAGACATTCTAAAGAGAAGAGAAAAGACATTCCCAATTTTGGATATGAACCAGCATGGGTTTGGGCCTATCTTTGAGCCAAGCATATGTAGACAGACAAAGCAGCAAAGCAATGTCTCTGAAACTGAACTGACCCTGGAACAACTGTAATAACAGAGAATTTGAGGTCTGAACCCAACCAAACCAAACCTAACTGACTGCTTAGGAAAACGAACAAATGACCCTGAATCTTACAATATAATATTAAAACATTCAGGATATAATCCAAAATTACACCAGGTGCAATAATGGTGGCATACGCCTATAATTCCACCACTCTAGAAACTGAGACGGGAGGATCACAACTTTAAGGCCAGCCTGGACATCTTAGCAAGTTCCTATTTTAAAGAATAAACAGGATTGGGGTAGTGCATGCCTGGGTTCAATCCCCAGTACCACACACACACACACACACACACACACACACACACACGCACACACACACAACCAAAAAAAAGCTCCAAAATTACTTAGAACAGAAAAATGTGACCAATTCTCAAAAAAAAAGGAAAATAGGTGCTAATCAGAGTTGTTCCAGGTGTTAGAACACCAAAATGAAGACTTTAAAGCAGCTATTATAACTAAGTTTCATAAAGGAAAGAAAAATATTCTTGAAATAAAAATAAAGGTAGAAGTTCTCAGCAAAGAAACGGAAAATTTAAGAGACAAAAGGATTGAAAAGAAATTAACAGCTATTCAGGGAACTGTGGATAATGTCAAAATACGTAATATTTGTATCAGTAGAGTTCCAGGAGAAGACAGATTGGTGTAGAAAAGTTTTTGAAGAAATAATAATGAAAACCTTTCCAAATTTAGAGAAATAAATAAATTTATAGATTCAAAAAACTTTTAGAACTCCAAAAGGATAAAACAAAAGAAAACCCTTTCTAAATACATCATAATTAACTGCTGAAAGCCAAAGATAAAGAAAAATATTAAAAGTACTTGGAGAAAAACAATACATTAAACATAAGAGAACAATGATTAAAATGACTGCAAATTTCTCATCTAAAACAAGGCCAAAAGGAGGTCTGTAACATCTCTACCCTGCTAAAAAGTAAAACAAATGGATGAGCTTAGAATTACATCATTCTTTCAGACCTTCTCTCTGGATTCAGTTAGTAAAGTCACAAAATAAATGTAGCTTAAAATCTTCCATGTGACTATATTTAAAATCTGAAATGCCACGTACCTGGATCTGGCTGCACTTACACAGTTTGCGTGGTTGTCAGGGACAACACCCTTGCCCATAGGAGTGGGCAAAAATGGCAATTTACATTGCTCCACCAATTTCCTGATATTTTCCTCTGCATGTGCATAAGCAGCACCTACAAGAAATGCAAATGTATTGAACAAGTCAGTTAAGCTTGGCACTAGGACCCTAAAAATAGTTCATGTGAAATTGCTTTTTGATCTCAAATATTCTCCTGTTTATATATGCGGTTAAACACAAAATATACTGGGCCATGGATTTTATTATTGGTATTTAAATATGCTTAAGAAAGCAATAACTCTAATTTCCCCTCAATAATATTCTCAATTATTCCGAACAAGGTCTAAACAAAATTTACATTTTGCATCTCTTTCTGTTGTCCCTTACCTTCTACACTATGGGTTTGCTGAACTACTACCCACAATTCTCTGAACATACTGTCTTTTCTGGGAGGTCTAAGTAGGCAAGGAAGAACTTTGCCCTGAGAGAGAAAGGTTCCCTCCATCTTCATACATTGCCATCCATCACGAGCAATCCTATTCTGCAGAATCCACTAGTCTAAGGGGCATACATTTCTACAGCTCCACACATCTTTCTAAAGGTTCTACATGCCAGGTGTGGTGGCACACACCTGTAATCCCAGCACTTGGGAGGCTGAGGCAGGAGGACTGGTGTGAGATTAAGGCCAGGTTGGGTAACACAGTGAGTTCAAGGTCAGTCTGAACTACATACTGAGACCTTGTCTCAAAAAAACAAAATAAAAAAAAATGTTCTACAATTCTGTGACACCACATGTATATCCTCCATCCATGTTTTCTATAATCCCTACCTCATCATAGGCCTCGTCAAACGTTTGTTAAAGAATGAAAACTAGCATCCACTGAGTGGTTGCCACATATTTTGCTATTTAATATATCCTATTGAAGTAGTTAATAATTCTATTTACCAGTGAGGTACTGAGACCCAAAGCAATTGTTTACCAAAGTGACAAAGTTAATAAATATATCCCATCATGCAGTCAACTCAGCTCTGACCTAAATTTTTTTCTGTTGTTGACTATTTTTTAAAAAAACTAGTTTTCATTTGTATGTAGTAAATTTCTAAGTAACTTATAACTTGATTAGCATGGTCATAAGTGATCCCAACAGCCTCAGTTCTAAAACACAATTTATTAAACGATAATAAATTGCTGACAGGAGTATAAACTGGTTGGTACAACACCTCAGGGAAAAGTAATCTTAAGTTATCTCTTAACTTAGTTAATACTTTTTATGGGGGTCTATTTTAAATCCTAAATATCGGGCCAGGGATGTAGCTCAGTGGTGCCATGTCGGCCTGGCAAGTGCAAGGTCCTGAATTCAATTCCCAGTACTGGGGGAAAAAATTCTAAGTATAGATAAAGATCAGGACACAAACATATTTGTCATAGCCACTATAAACAAGCTGTCTATATAGTAGGATCACAACAGAAAACATGCATGAGAAAAGGAATAGAAAAATAATAAATTTAAAAACAGTTTGCTTAGATGAAGAGATTTCTTCTTCCTACTTTTCTACATTTTCCAATTTAGAGGGAGGCATTGGAGACTGAACCCAGGGCCTTTGCTGTATTTCCAGTCCTTTCTTTATTTTTTATTTTTGAGATAGAGTCTTTCTAAGTCATTAAGTTGCCACAGCTGGACTTGAACGTGTGATTCTCCTGCCTCGTGCTGCAAAATTTACGTCTCAAAGGTAGGAGATATTTCCTTAAATGAGTAAGAACTCTGGGCATCTGAGGATAATTCTATGATTTGAAAACTAACAAAATAAAATGGATGAAGAATATTCTTGTTACATCTATGAAAACAATTTCTAAAAAGTACCAACAGTCTTTCAAAAGCGAAGGAGGCTGAAGAGTTCTACTCAATCCTACCTTTCCCGATGACAAGAAGGGGCTGTTTGGCACTCCTAATAACAGATGCTGCCAGACAAACAGCAGAGGCTTCTGCCATGGTAACAGGAGGTGGCATGCAGCACTCTTTATACCTAGAAACAAACAGCTCTGTTAATCAAGAAATCAACTCTAAAATTTTTTACTGTGAAAATTTCAGATATATAAATAGGTAGGAAAAATAGTATAATAAACTCTATATACTCACCATGTAGATTCAACAACTAACACCTTTTTACATTTGTTTTACACACATGTGTCCACGGAAAGATTTCTGCTTTCTACTTTTCTGGGTTTTTCTAGAATTTTTAATAATAGGAAAAAACCTACTTTACTCATAAGATCAAAGAAGTATCATCAATAATCCAATGGTCTCTGCCAGCAGGAATATACTAAATAGTACCTAGGCTAATGCATTAACCCAAGGACCCATCCTTCAGGGGTGACTGAGATATCAACGAGGAAAAAAAAATTTTTTTTAATACTTCTTCTCACTTTTTTTTTTTACACAGGTTCTCGCTATGTAGTCTAGGCTGGGCTCAAAGTCTAGATCCTCCTGCCTTAGCCTCTTGAGTTCTAAAATTACAGGCATGCAACACCATGCTCAGCTTTCCTCAGTATTTATTTAAGAAATAAAGGGACATGAAAAAATCATAGAAACATCTGTTAGAACATTTTTAAATTAAAGAGATAGCTAGACTAATATTTTTATGCTGAGTCCTAATAAGTTTTCAACAATTACTTCATCTCTTTGCTTATACTAGCACTGTCAATAACCCATTAACTGCGTTAATGGGTATATGTATTTGTGGTTATTGGAGGAATAATTTCAAATGAGGAAAGCATTGGATAGAGCCCAAAGTAGTTACTAAATAATACCATTTTAATTAACAGAATTAAGGCCTTTGGCTAGGATTCAGTAATTATTAAATAATCAAGTTAAGACAAATGGACATTAATTTATAAACTGCTAGGTAAATTCTTTTAAAAGCCAGGTATAGTGACACACCCTTGTAATCCTAGCAGGGATGAGGCAGGTGGAACACAAGTCTAAGCCCAACCTGGGCAATTTAACAACTTAGCCAGACCGTCTCAAAATATTAGCTCAGTGCAAAGGCCCTGAGTTCAATCCCTACCGCTGTGAAAAAAATTAGGCACTGTGATGACACAATTAAGATTGCAAATAACTATTACTCACTTTATAGAGTTCACATTCACCTGGACGGTCACAAAATCTGCAGGTATATCAACATAACAAGCACCTGGACGACCATAGATACTGATTCTCACAGCCTATGTTTATTACAGATAGAAGAAAAGATTTTGTTAAAATCTCAATTTTTATTATCATATTCCATTTAAAGATACTATTTAAGGGGCCAGGGATTTGGCTCAGTGGTTTCACCCCCTGCTGCGCAAGCGCAAGGACCCGAGTTTGCTCCCCGGTACTCAAAAAAATAAATAAATAAATAAATAAAGATACTATTTAACTGTGAAATGAATACTATTTTAATTTTTCTAGACATCCTTAGTTGGAGAAAAAAAAATGTTAATTAAAATTGCAATGCCCTCCATTAAGTCTATGTTATTTTAAAAGGTAAAGTATGTTTGTTTTAAATGGGAGAGATAAAGTATTCCTTAGGACTTTAAAATTCCTGTTCTAACTGGGCATGGTGGTGCACGCCTATAATCCCAGCATTCTGGGAGGCTGAGGCAGAAGGATTGCACATTTCATCCCAAACTGGGCAATGT
The DNA here is from genome assembly GCF_000247695.1 of Heterocephalus glaber. The sequence goes on along the minus strand of NW_004624822.1, from coordinate 5,095,330 downwards.
AATGACTTATCAAGACCCTGTTTTAAAATTTAAAAAGCACTGGGAATGTAGCTCAATGGAAAGACCCTAGGTTCAATACTGTGTAACCCCCACCCTATGCATATTCTATTACATATGGTGTTAGCCTTGGAAATTATTCCCTAGGCTTTACTTACCAAGTTTTTATACTATAATATGTACTTTCACCTGCTTCCTGATCCTGATTTGGCAAAGATTTCAGGAACTGGGATGTTGCAGTATGTGTCTAATCATTTTTATTATTGTTTTGAAATGGCTCAAATATAATTTCATGTACAAATGCTAGATAGCTAAAATTAATTTACAATGTACTGTTTAATTGACTAAGAAATGACCTTATATGCGTTAATCTCAACTTTTAAAACTAATTTTTTACAAAAGCATAAGAGAAAGAATATCCAGGAATTTAAACCTTTACTTTAGTATAACTGAAATTTAATTTTACCCCTGTGTTTATATAGCTAAATACAGCAGGACTGAATATTAAAATGTAAATAGCTGTTTAACAATGTCATTTTAACAGCCTGGGTAAATTACTAATTGTTAGTTAATCTAGTAAGAATAGAAATAACAGTGCTTTAAAAAAGAAACACACACACAGTGCTAGAAGTATAGCTCATTGATAGAGTATGTGTTTAGCCTTCATGAGAGCCTGAGTTCAATCCCCAGGACAGCTTGTTAAACACTGTACCTTTTCAATGACAGAGGGAATACCTTCTATGCTGGTTGGCCGAGCAGAGAACTTGCTATATAATCTACAAGCTTCAACCTACACAGAAAAATGAAAACCATTTAAAATTAAGCTCACAGTCATATTACTCTTCTGAAGGAAGACAAAGTGTGAAATCATTACTTTCTATTACATTTAGAGGTCAGATGGGGAAAATGATTTAGAATGTCTCTTAAAAGCCTACTGAAAGCTGGCAGGGTGGCATATGCCTGTAAATCCAGCACTCAGGAGGCTGAGGCAGGAGGATTGGCATGAACTTGAGGCCAGCTTGGGCTAAACAGTCAGTTCAAGGATGGCCTGAACTACACAGTGAGACCCTGTCTATTGAAATAACAAATTTCTACATCAGTATGATTCAGGAAAACAGACACCATTTTCAGTTCTCAGATTAACAAAGATGAGAAAGTGTTGTCTACCACAACACAGGAAAACGGGCACTCTCATAAACTCCTGGTGAGAGTATAAATGGGAAGGGGAACTGATAAAATGTCTACAAGAAATCTTAAGCAGAATATTACTGAGCCCAGCAATTCCACAGCTTCATTGATCTTTTTCCTCAGTTTTTAATTCAATTGTATAAACTGCTATTATTTTCCTTTTCAGGAAAAAAAAAACATGTGTTTTTTTCATTGATACAGTTTTTATAGCAACGGTAAATTTCCTTTTAGTTAACTTATCTGGTCTACTTTTTCAGATACATCAGCACCTTCTAAATAACTGCTGTTACTATCTACCATCAATTAAGTAAAACTTCAGTGCCCTTCCAAGACCATAAAACTGTAACTTTTACATGAACTTATACCAGAGTCTGCTATTTTGTATTAGTTAATCATAGGTAAAACTCTGTTTGTGGCTGTGGATGTAGCTCACTGGTAGAGTGCATGCCTAGGATGCATAAGACCCTGGGTTTGAAACTTAGCAAAGCATGAAAAAAATCTTTTATATTTTTGAGTTTCTCATAGTAATTCCTGATTTACCAACAGACTTTGTCAATAGTTTTAACTTTGCTCTTAACTTTGTCCTGCAAACACTCAAATAAGCTGGGTGTGGTGGTACACGTATGTAATCCCAACACGTGGGAGACTGAGACAGGCGGATCACAGAAAGTTCACGGCCAGCCTCAGCTACATAGTGAGTTCGAGGCCAACCTAAACTACATGGTGAGACCCTGTCTCAGAAAACTGAAAATAAAGCAAAATGCTCAAATATTTTTATTTTTTGTCATTTATTCTCACTTATTTGCTTTCCACGGCTATTCTTAATACTGTTTTATTTTTGTATTTTTTTGTGGTACTCAGGATTGAACCCAGGGCCTTCACAATGAACTATATTCTCAGCCTTTCATGTTTAATTTTTTGAGACAGGGTCCTGCTAAGTTGCTAAGTTACCCAGGCTACAACTCTCGAACCTCCTGCCTCAGTCTTCCAGTGTGGGGAGTACAGGTATAAGACCCCACATTCAGCAAAACTGTAATGCTTTCTTGACAAATTCTGTCAAGTTTCTTTTACTTCTAAAACACTTCCTTCCCCTTATAAAATAAAGATAAACGCAGAATCTACTGATAATCATTTTGAGTAGGATTTTTCTTCTCAGCTTTTTATTTCCATAACATCTGGGAGGCATAGTCCAAAGTCATTTTTCCACTCACCTAAACCTCACATTCAGCTATTTTAGCAATGTATTTGATAATGTATATCTTTATGTTTTGAAACATGGTCTTGCTATATATAATCCAGATTGTTCTTGAATATACTGTGCAGCCCAGGCTGGCCTCAAACTTCCTGCCTCAGGCTCCCATGCTGGGATTACATGCATGCACTGGCTTCTAAAGTCACTTTTATTCCTACATTTTCTTGCCTCTGAGAAGAAATCCTGTCAATTTTGGTGCATTTCTTGAAAGCCTGCTGTAAGTAAGGCTTAGGCAGCCCCTTCTTACTATCCACCTGAGATTGCTTTGTTCAAAAAATTACCCATAAAGTATTTCAGGTACCTCTAACTTATTTTTTAAATTTTTCAGACAATTTTTTTTTGAGGTGCCAGGGATTGAACTCAGGACCTGGCGCGTGCCAGGCAGATGCGGCACCACTGAGCTAAATCCCTGGCCCCTCAGACAATAACTTTTAAAATCCTGTCCATAACTCTAAAACACTAGATACCTGAGGAAACTCCTGAAAGGCTCCCATTGTTTCTTGATTTCTTTCAGAGGAACCACCAATCACAATCAGGGGCCTGAAATAATTTTTAAGAAAAAAATTACAAATGATATCATGTAAAATGCTCAGCAGAGTGCCCAATGCAAAAGAAACAACTCAATAAATGTTAAAGAGAGACAGAAACAAATAGATACACAGAGAAGCCACATTACATCCTTCCTTAAGAACTGCAGATTAAAAGTTACTTAGGGCACAACCTGATGTGAGAACCCTTCCGCAATTTAAAAGAAAAAAGCAAAGTTTATTTCAAATGTTCATCCTTAACCCCATCTCACTCCTTCTGGATGTTCATGCTATATGTCTAGGTATAGTGATACAAAATTAACTTTCAGGCCCTTCTCTTATTCTTGGGATATGGGGAAAAGACATTTTATACTTTCTTAAATAAATCTATTTGGAAGTGGCAAAATAAGTGACATTCCTGAGCAATAAAACTTTATCCCTCAAGGTGAAGGGGAAAAAAAAACATACAGCAAACCTTAAAGTCCTCAAAAAAAATCTTACCCTAAAGTAGATAAAGGAGAGAAAAACTAGGAGGGAAGAATAGAAACAAACAAAACTGTAAGAAATATAGGTCAAGAAAGCAGACAATATCCTTCCCACTAAAAAGTTTAAATGTTATTATTGATGAGGACATAACCCCTTCAACCTGATCTGAAATTAAAATGTTGTGTTTATTTCTAGAGGAATCACTAGTGTTTTAATTTTCCTCATAATATTCCTTTTACTATATATATTTTAAGGTATACAACATAACATTTTGCTATCCATATACAGAGGGAAGTGACTGCTACAGTTAAGCAAATTAACTGGGTATCTAAAATCTATTTTAAAAGCAAATTTCCAGTATATAATACTACTCTTTTCCTCATGCTGTACACTAGAACCCTAGAGCTACTTATCCTACATAACTCAAACTGGGTACCCCTTAACATCCACCTCCCCAGGCCTCCCCCAGCCTCCACTCACTTGCCTGTTAATCACCTCTCTACTCTGTTTCTAAGCATTAGAGGTCTTTCCCCAATTCCTTCCACCCCAGATCAGTTCTACTCAGTAAGATTATGCAGGGACATTTTAAGAAAATGTTCTCAGTAATAATAACTTGATTACCAACAGTTCATGTTTGCATTGGCCATACCAGCCAAGGCATGGATGAGACCTGGGCCAGAAACAACAAGGCACACTCCTGGCCTAGAAATAAAACAGAATTTATGTTATTGAAAGCAGATCAAATTTAACAACTGAACAAGTGGAATAAGCCCCAGCAATCTCATTTTTGAGCTAAGCATTTTTGGTTCATATCAACAACTAAGTCATATCACTTTAGGGTGAAGCATGGCAACCTTCTTGGGCTTCAAAAGAAGAACATACAGGTCTTCACCGCAATTGGTAAAAAAAATTATTAGAATACTTTTTTTTGTGGGGGGGGGATACTGGGAATCAAACTCAGGACCTCCCACTTGCCGGGCAGGTGCTGTGCGGCTGAGCTAAATCCCCAGCCCCTTGGTCTTTTTTTTTACTTTTCTTTTTTGGTACTGGGAATCAAACTCAGGACCTCCCACTTGCCGGGCAGGTGCTGTGCGGCTGAGCTAAATCCCCAGCCCCATTAGAATACTTTTAATATAAAACAAGAGGAAGATTATGTCAGCCTTCTTATAAGAATAAGGAACCTATTTTCTTCACATTGTATTCGACTACTTTTTCATACTTTGCTATTACATTTGGTCTAAAACAAGTTGACTACATATAGAAGCGAATTTTTGACAATTGAGTATTTTTTGTATGGAAAAAAATTTTTTGCACTTCTTAACAGATAAATCCAAGGTCAACTGGTCTTTGACAAGAAAATAATTCGAAATGCAATGTTCTTCCCCAAATCTTTTTTAATTGAATGCTTTACCCTACATGTGACTTTCAAAAGCTTGAAGCATTCAAGAAGGTATTGCCATATAATTCAGTTTGGCCCTTAACATTTATAGTTTCTTAAGAATATTTAAGACAAGGGGGCCAGGGATTTAGCTCAGTGGTTCTACCACCTGCCTTGCAAGCACAAGGTTATGAGTTCGATCCCCGGTACCAAAACAAAACAAAATTTAAAAATGAAGAGTTCCAAATTTATTTTTCTTTACTTCTATCATCTATAATCTTCAAATCAACTAATCTTTCAGCTGAAAGATATAATAGTTCTATCCAAGAATATTCAAAAGCTGAAATATAGTAGAGTTTAGTTTACCTGCCAGTCAGATATCCAACTGCAGAGGCAGCATAAGAAGCCTACAAAGAAATAATACTTAGGAATTAAGCATATTGGGATCCTTATAGTGCAACTATGAAAAAATTTAGTATTTAGAGATTAGAATTTAAATGATAAACAGAATTTGAATGCTTTACACTGTAACAGGAAATCTGCTACACATAAATTTTAAATAATGGTTTAGGCATCTAATTTTTAAATTTTTAAGGAATTTGTCTTTATCATCTATGTTATTCATGCTATCCTTTTACAACTGCTTAAATATCTTTAGGATAAACAGGAACATTCCCATTTTTATTACTAATATTGATAATTTGTATTTTCTTCTTTTCATCAGTCATATGAGGGGTTTATCAAACTTATTAATCTTTTAAGGCAGTGATCTCCAACCTTTTTGGCACCAGGGATTGGTTTTGTGGAAGATGATTTTTCCATGAATGGGAGAGGACAGATAGTTCTGGGATGATTCAAATGCATTACATTTATTGTGCCCTTAACTTCTATTAGTACATTCTAACATATGAAATAATTATATAACTCACCATAATTCAGAATCAGGTAAATAAAATAATGGGTAGACAGGCCATATGCAGACTAAAATAAATATCAGATTCTGACTTAAAACCTGCCATCACATGCAGCTTAACTGTTGCCTGCCACTCACTGAGAGTGTTGATTAGTTTACAAGCAACTGATTATGGTTCTGCAGTCAAACCTCTCCCCAGTGTAAATCTGTATTTGTAGTCACTCCTCAGTGCTAACATTACTGCCTCAGCTCCATCTCAGATCAACAGCTATTAGATTCTTATAAGGAGCACACAGCCTAGATCTCTCACACGCCCAGTTCACTGTGGGGTTTGTGCTACTATGAGGATCGAATGCTGCTGCTGATCTGACAGGAGGTGGAGCACAGGCAGTAACTCCAGCTTTGGGGACAGGCTGTAAACACAGACAAAGCTTTGCTGGCTTGCCAGCTGCCCACATCGTACTGTGCAGTACTAGTCCTATGCTAATACCATGGGCAAGGGGTAAGGAAGCCCTGTTCTAAAGAACCAATTTTTCACTCTGTTGGTTTTTCTCTATTGTTCATTTGTTTTCTATTTCTTTCGTGTCTAGTCTTGTACTTATTATTTCAGTCCTTTCACTTTGATTTTGATTTGCTCTTTTTCTAGCATCTTGAAATACAAGCTTAGAGCACTTTTTAAAATATTCTTTGCTAATAGATTCATTCAAAACTATTCTCTCTAAAAAACTGCCTTAACCACATACTATAAGTTTGATATTTCATCTTTTCATTATCATTCAATAAAAATATTTTCTATTTTTCCATTGTGTTTTCTTCGACACATATTGGTTATTTAGGGTCTGTAGTGATGTCTCTCCTTTTATTACTGATATGGGTTATCTGTGCTTTCTTTCCTTTATTCTTGATCAGCAGAGCTCAGTTTATTGGTTTTATTAATCTTTTCAAATATTTAGAAGAACCAACAAATGTGTCGTTTAGTTTTAAATTTCTGTGATTATCTAGTGATATTCCTGTTACAAAGTTCTAGTTTATTTCCACATTGTCAGTTATATACTTACTGTATGTTTCCAATCTTTCACAATTTGTTGAAATTTTCCCACCAGTGAGTTACACTGAACCAATGAGTTACATCCTTAGTCCTTTGTATTTCTTATTTTTGAGACAGGTCTTATAAATTTTCCCAGGCTGGCCTTGAACTTGCAATCCTCCTTGATGGACTGAACAGTGTTTTTACTTGTTATGTCTTGTTTGCAACATGGAGATTGAATGTAGGGAGCACTGAGCTACATCCCCAACCCTTTTTGAGACAGGGTCTCAATAAGTTGCCCAGGGTGACTTCAAACTCACAGTACTCTTGCCTCAGCCATCTAAGAAGCTACCAAACCTAGCTACTTTTTACTTTTTAATTGTACTTTAGCTCATAATTGGAATGTGTTATGATTTATATCTAAATGTCTGCCCAAAGCTTCATGTACTCATAGGTGGAGCTTTGGGGAAGTGATTAGATCGTGGGGTGTGATACTCATAGCTAAATGTCACTTTGAGAGGTAAATCATGGATGGAGGTGGTGGGTCACTGGGCGTGTGACCTGGAAGGGTCTGTCTCCCTTCCTCTTCGCTTGATTGTGCGTGCTTCCTGCTCCCATGCCATGAGCTGCTTCTCCTCTGACATGCTGCCCTGCTTTGGAGCCAGCTGACTACAGAATGAAACTTCTACAAACTGATCCAAAAACCTTTCCTCCTTTAAGTTGTAGGTGTCAAGTACTGTGTCCCAGCAATGAGAAAGTAACTAAGACAGGAAAAGAGAGAAAACACTAAATTAAATACAAGATGCTCTGGAAAAATGTTGAGTGCACTTTCAAATTCTTCTTAGTTTAGGACTTTTTTTTTTTTTTTCTCAATACTGGGGATTGAATCAGGGCTAGGCAAAGACTCTACCAATGAGCTACAGCCACAGTCCTTTGAATTCTTTTTTTTTTTTTTGAGACAAAGTCTATAAAATTTACTCAGCTGGCTCTTACTTGCAATCCTTTGCCTCAGCTTTCGGAGTGACTGGGATTATAGGTGTGTACCACCACACTCGGGTAAGGACACTATTTTTTTCCAGTATTATTTCTTCTCATATCTTTGGAAATTACAAATTGAGTATTTCCTAGCCTTTAGTCAGTTTAATGAAGTAGTAGCACAATGAACTTAAATAAATCCACATTGAGGACAAAAATGTAGCAAAAATACATGTTTATGAATCATAACCTTAACTGACACCCCTATTACCTGCCCAGAAGAAGGTGCATAAAAGCTCTGTTCTTTTTCTGTGTTGAAATTCTCTGCTTACCCTATCTATTTTCCCTTTTGCATATAAAGCCAAATTTACATGTGGAAATAATAAGAAAACTCCTAAGAAATGTAGATGCATAATTTAAAATACCTACCAATAAGAAATAAGAACACTTATTCAATATTGAGAATCACTGCCCACTTATTACAGCAGGGTAAGAAATGTTGGTATATAATGCCAAATACAAAACAACATACAACAAAAAGTATATTCGGGCAGATGTCAAAAGTTTTATAATCATAAAAAAAAAATCTGTCTCTGACAATTTATCTCCACCTACAGGAACAATAATATACACAGTACTTAAAAAGAGGACTGGGGACAGTTTGTGATAGCTAAAACTTGGAAGCAGCCCAACTCCCCACCAACTGGAGACTGGATAAAGAAGATGTGGTTTTTTAATAAAATGGAGTACTACTCAGCCATAAAGAATGAGAAACTAGAGACATTTATAGATATCTTTTTCTTTTCGGTACTGGGGATCAAACTTGGGACCTTGCGCTTATGAGGCAGGCAGCAGAACCACTGAGCTAAATCCCTGGCCCCTGAGATATTTATAGCTAAGTGGATGCCCCTTGAGGCCATACTCTTAAGTGAAATAAATAGGACACACATGTGTAAATACCAAATAGCATTGCTGGCGTGAAAAACTAAAAGTGTAAATAAGGATCGAAATGTATAACTGATATTGTGCAATAGGAAGAAAAGGTCCAAAGGGGTAGGGGAAGTAGGAGGAGTAGGGGAAAGTAAAGAAGGGAAAGGAAAAATATGAGAGGAAAAAATGGAAACAAAGTCTTTGTAAACAGGGGAGGGAGGAGGGGGGAAGGGAGGGCAGGGAATGGGGAAAAAATAAGAACCAAGATGCATCATGTACAGGTGCAAGATCCCAATGAAGAATGTCATCGTATTGTATACTTAAAATTACCGATAAACTTAATGAATAAAAAAGAGGGCCGGGGATTTATCAGTGGTTCCACACCTGCCTTGCAAGCGCAAGGTCCTGAGTTCGATCCCCAGGAACCAAAAAAAAAAACAAACCCTAGATTCTCCCTCACCTACATTCTCCTGTATAACTGTGACAAAATACTCTGTATACTGGCTTTCTCATCTATAAGATAGCCAAGTTCAGAGATATGGAGATAAAATCAGTGTAAAGCCATCAGAATAGTGCCTGCACACAGGAAATTCTCAGTAAGTTAACTTCCTGACAATCTGCCTCCTTGCTTCCCAGCAATCTGACCAAGTATGACTTGATTGTTCCAAGGGTCTGATGAAAGACAAGTACTACCTAACTCCAGTTCAGCTGAATGGGGAACTCCTCCTCCGGGGTCCCACAGCACCTTAGATCCTTAGATACATCTCAATCACGGTACCTCCCACATATAATAAAGTTGTCTATTGTGTCTATCTCTACAGTTACGGAGTAAGTCCTTCAAGGACAGGAACTAGATGCATCTCCTTCTCCACTGCCCAGCACAGCACCCAGGACCCACAGTGAAGCTCAGAGACACTGAGATGGAATTTCAAGCTGTGTTCTATCTTCTGGCTCCTACCCTGCTGGTCCATGACTATCACTTCCCTAAAGTAAAATTCTAACTATGTCTCTTACCTGGTTACAAAACCTTTATAGTTTCTTCCATTGCCTATTTTTTAAAAAGTCTAAACTTCTTTTGCAGGTAGAGAAGATCCTCCACAACCTTCCCTTTGCTGTCTCACCGCCCACCAGAACTTCAAACTGCCATGATACAGCGTGGACAAACATTGCTCCAATGGGCAGTCTTACCTGTCCTGCCAAAGAGAACCAACCATTCTGTCCTACTACTGTTCCGCATAGTTACACTATTGTGAGGGTTATTACATTACAGAATTTCTTTCTGTATATCTTGCTCTCACCCTACTAGACTGTGATCAACATGAAGTCAAAACTAAACTTCATTCCTTCCTCATATCCCTCTCTCCCACCAGTTATGTAGCACAGTATCTCATATATAGTACATCATACTTAAGTGTTTGCCATATGAAAAGGAAAGCAGTAGCAGACACATCACCTCCAGGAAATAGTAAAATATACTAATAGGTCAGTGGCTTTACCTCACACAGACAACAGAACAGAAGGTTGTTCCAAATAAGAACAAGCTAGCATTCATAAATCCCTAGGTTTGATCCCCAGCACAGAAAAGAGAAAGAAGCAAAAAAATTTAAGACCTGCTAGTTTTAATACAAAAAACCTTATAAATCTCCAACTTTGTATATAATAAACATCACTGAATTAATAAATAATGTACTATGTGTAGATGTCACACAAAAGCTTCACCCAAGCCAGGTACTGTGGAAGATATGACAACAAATGAACCACATTTTCTTCTCTGTAGGGGCTCACATCTGATGCAAGAAGTGCATCATTTAAGGAGGTGAAGAAAACTGTCTGGGCAAGAAGTGGAAAAGAGTCTAAATAGAGGGCAACAGTGGAAACAGAAAGAAGGAATACTTAGCCTCAGCTGCACAGACAGTATGCAAAATCACAAACGTAGATTCTCGATCATTAAGACAGCATGGCTGCCGCCATCCCAGGCTCCTAGGGCAGAGAAGCTGAATTGCACGGGCACCAAAAGCATCCCCCCCGCCGTGGAAATGAGAAGACACATAAATAAGCCTCAAAAACAGACTTCTGGAGCACCTACAG
>NW_004624822.1:5066631-5081366 GCF_000247695.1 Heterocephalus glaber | reverse complement strand
ACAAAATCTTTGCAAATAGGGAAGGGTGGAGGGGGTGAAGGGAGGGCAGGGGAAGGGGATAAAATAAGAACCAAGATACATCATGTAAAGGTACAAGATCCCAATGATGAATGTGACTGTATTTTCTACCGAAAATGTACCAATAAACTTAATGGGAAAAAAGAAAGACAGCATGGCTAAGAGAAGGGTAAGGCTGGGTTGGCAGAGGAATCACTGAAAGTGGGTTGGCAAAATGTCACATCTGAGTTGGGCGTGGTGGCACACGCCTGTAATCCCAGCACTTGGGAGGCTGAGGCAGGATTACTGCAAGTTCAAGGCCAGCCTGGACTATAGAGTGAGCCCCTGTCTCAAAAACAACAACAAAAAAGTCACATCTTTCTTTCCCTGCTTCCAAATAAGCCTCCAAGAAAGGTGGGGGTAAGCGGTGAAAAGAGAACTCGACTGGGATTTGGGACACCTGAGCTTACAGTCTGTGATATCCTTCATGTTGCCCCTCATCCGTTACATATCGTGATACTTGGCTTTCACTCATTCATCCTATGGTGCTCTCTCATACGGACACTTATGTGCAGACACCAAACCAGGCTCCAGCGATACAGGTGTGCAGTGTAGAAATAATATCGCTGCTCTCCTGGAACTCAAAGCCTAAAAGGGAAGTGAGACTGCACTCAGAAATTGTCCCTTCTACCTGGGAGTGACAGCACACACCTGTAATCCCAGCACTCAGGAGGCTCAGGCAGAAGGATCCTGGTGAGTTCAAGGCTAGCCTGAATTATATAGTGAGACCCTGGTCCAACAAAACAAAACAAGAAAAAAATGTCCCTTCCAATTCTGAAACTTAGACTTGTCAAGGCTCAATATAATACAGTAGGGCAAGCAAGGATTCATACACTGAATACCTGAGTTCAAATTCTGGCTCTGTCATTACGGAGTCATGGGGCAAACTGTTTTTAATCTCTCTGCCCCTCACTTTTCTCATCTGTCAACTAGGATAAACAACAGATAAAACATGAATAGTGATTCATGGGTGCAAAGTATTACATAGCAGTAAACGCTGGGTATCTGCAGTGCGCGGCTGGCGTTTACTGATCGTTCCCCCAATGCCCTTGGCCACCTGCGTCCATACTCACCGCCTGCTCGTTCCTCATCCCGATGTACCTGATGCCCAGCTCCTGGGCGGCAAGGGCGATTTCGGTCACCGGGATGCCCACGACGCCAAACACGTACCGCACATCCTAAGCCCGAAGAGAAAGGGAACGCACGCCTGCCCGACCGCTTACCACCTCGCCACATCTTCCTGCCTCCCTCCCTCCCTCCCTCTGTCCCTCCAGGCCTGAGAGGAAAGGAAGTTCCCAGCCCCGAGGCCCTCGCTCCCGCCAGGGCTCCGCACCTGCGCCTTCAGGGCCTGCGCCACGACTTTAGCCCCCGACACCTGCTCTGCGCTTCTGTCGCTGGGCGCCACGAAGTGACTTTCCGGCATCTTCCAACCAAAGTTCAAGGCACCCTAGAAAGCAAAGGCCAGGTGGCAGGCACCGTACAAAAGGGGCCTCAGAAGCCACCACCTGAGGGACCGCGCCTCTGCCAGGAGCAGCCGACCGCTTTACGGATCCCGGAGGACGGGGCGGGCCTGAAACCGGCTGGGCACCTGAGGCGAGACCACGAACAAAACTCTTCCCGCCTCCTTCCTCCGCAAGCTCAGAGCATCAGGGGGCGACACGAGCAGCCCACGCGAAGCCAAACCTTGGAGACCTCGCCGCCTTCCGGAACGGACACAGCGGGGGACGCGCAGCGCGTGCGCGTGCCGGGGCAGGAGGCGGGCTGAGCCGGGAGGCAGGGGGCGTGGCGCAGGCCGAGCAAAGTCAGCTGGCGGGGCTGGAGGGAATCTAAAGCACAGCCAAGTGGTTCGTGTCTAAGGTGCCATAACCTCTGGTTTCATAACCTTGTGGCTTTGTACGCCATAAAGCACGGTAATGCACGTTACTTAAGTCCCTGCCAGAGGCATACTCTTTACCCTCATTTTATAAATGACTCCCCAACTTCCAAGCAAGTGATAAATTTACTTGTCAAGACTTCTTGAACCCAGATCCTGCTTCAGACTCTAATCCTGTCCCCTGCCCATCCTTGGCACCTTAGGCCACGAGTAAGCCGATCTTTTCTGCTAACACACATTATTCTCCAGCACTTTTTTCCCAAAGCCTGGAAATGGCAGCTTTTAAAAATTGTTATGCAACCAGTGATAGAAAACAAAGAGACAAGACAAGAGTGGGGAGCAGTTTATGGGTAGTGAAATGAATAAGAAGTGAAAAAAACTTCTAAACCCAGAGATTTCGAACTATAGTCCTGGACTCTTCAGAGAGATCTGCCCCACCTCAAGCAGAAGAGAGTGAAATGCTTACCTCCCTGGATGTGAGGTCGATCTAAGAGGAGGATTTCTTTGCAGTCTCAGAGTTCATGTAGTAAGTAAACACAGCCAAATGTGCTAGTTCGTGCCTGTTATCAAAGCTGCAAGAGCAGCTGAAGCAGGAGGACCACAAGTTTGAAGTCAGCCTGGGCAATGTCATGAGACCTCAAAATCAAAAGGGCTGGGGATGTAGCTCAGTAGTAGAGCACCCTTAGGTCCAATCCCTAGTATCAAAAGAATGCAGATTTTGCATTCTACTCCAGAATGTGTGCAAATTTTATATAGAAATAGCATTTTATTTACTTGGGTACCGGGAATCGAACTCGGGTCCTTGCGCTTGTGAGGCAGGCGGCGGCACCACTGAGCTAAATCCCTGGCCAGCATATTATTTATTAAGGTATAATAAACACAAATAAATGCACAGATCTCAAAAAGCACTAATTGTTCTTTGTAATATCAAAGTTAAGGGTTGGCCTCTTACCTGCTTGGCCCACTGTTAGTTCCACCCCCTGACCCCTGAGCCTGGGAAAGGAGCAGCTAGGAAGAAGTCATGTTCTGACAGGAGAAAGGCTTCACATTGTATAATAAGCACAACTAAGTGCACAGATTTTAAATGTCAGATGAGTTTTGACAGTTATGTACACCTGTGTAACTACTACCCAAAATAAAAAATGATTGCCTATCAAGTAAAATTGACATTCCAGAAAGATGCAGAACATTTTTTTATTTATATCAGTATTCACTGACACAATTTCTACTCTTACTGCATCAGAATCATTTAGAAAGCCTTTTCAAAATACTGTATATTTACATGGGCCCTTCCCCAGCATCTTAGGGCACGTTAGGTGCTTATATATTGCTTTAAGCTACCACCTTATATTAACTCACTGCCCCAAAGGGAGAACCCTACCTCTGTATTCATGCCTCATGTTAGAGGCATGAGTTAATCATTAAATATTTGATTGTCTCACTATTATCCAAGTAATATGCTTGATTGATTTCGGCTTGTAGGTTCAAGGCTGAACCTGTTTGACAGCAGCAAAGCTGTATAGATAGTGAATTCATGGGATCTTGGGTCTACTTGTCTGTCAAAAGAATCACTGATAGAACTACTCAGTATGAATTCAGTTTGAATTTGTTTCAGAATTGAAACAAATTCCTAGAATTCACATTACAGTGGTTTTCCAAAAGAATAAATCCACCTCTGCAAGAATCTGCTATTTTGCAAAGGAATAAGTTGCTGAGATTGTTGCTCTTTGACCTTTACACTTTTCAGTTCAGGGTATGGGTTCCACTCTTCACTGGCCTCTGATGATTCAGCAGAAATGATGTAAGTCCTCTCCCTAGGATTATCAAGACAGTGGAGCAAGTCCTTTTCTTTCAGTTGGACTCAAAAGATCGTAGGATTGGCCAGACCTGGTGACACATACCTGTTATCCCAGCTGCATGGGAAACTGAAGCAGAAGGATCCCGAGTGTGAGGCCAGCCTAGACAACCTAGTAAGACCCTGTCTCAAAATTTTTAAAAATTAAAGAATCCACCACCAACAAAAGAGGCTAGGGATGTATCTCAGTGGTCCCTGGGTACCCTCCTGTAAAAAATAAATAGAAATAAATTTTTTTAAACCCAGGATCACTAATTTAGCCAAGGTCTTCTGTGTGGACTTTGTACTAACTGCACTGTTTATTACTTTTTTTGGAAGTAGACATGGAATTTTATTTGTTGAGTATTTTATAGGAATTATTTACTTATTTATTTAAGTGTAATATAATTTACTTATTCCTCAAAAGAGGAAAAATAATCTAACTTGTTTGAAAGAAAAGGCTGAAGTATTTGTAAAATGTTCCCTAATAACAGGGCCAGTCAGGAGTCCGGATACTAACTACCACATTTGAGGGACTCTAGATTTGAGGTGATAGGGCCGGGGATTTAGCTCAGTGGTTTCACTGCCTGCTGCACAAGCCCAAGGACCCGAGTTCGATCCCCGGTACCAAAAAAAATGTGGGAGAGATTTGAGGTGATAAGAAAGAGCCGTTTGACACTTCTTCCAATTTGGGTGAAGAGAAAACCCAGGCAATGTGGTGTGTGCAGAAAGCACATATTCTCTCAGAAGATTGCATCTTCTGTAGGCAGTAACTCTTTAGACTCCAACATAGTAATGGAGTAACATTTTAATTTCAGTAAACTCACAAGAACACTGAGAATCATTTCACAATGATTACTTTAAAACATTACGCTATCTGAACACATGAGGAGATTCTCACAAACGTATTTATCAAGTGTTTGATTATCAAATGAATAAATGAATTAGGATTATTTGTGACACAGAATAAAATGGCTGAAAACAAAATTTTCTGAGAGAAGAGAAATTTGAAACTGAGTATCTTCTAAACAAACAAAAAGGGCCGGGGATTTAGCTCAGTGGTGCTACCACCTGCCTCACAAGTGCAAAGTCCTGAGTTTGATCCCCAGTACCAAAAGAACCGCCCCCCGAAAACCAGCAATAAGAACAAAAGAGTAATCTAGGTAGGTCACTGTTTTTAAAAGCAACACTTGAAAACTGTACATCAGGAAATGTGTTGTAGGAAATATGTCAACAGAAATGAGTAGGACATGAAATAATAAAATGGTTCTTTGAATAAAACAGGTTAAACTGATTTTGTTTGCTTCTCATTAAATGTATTGACTATAAAATACCAAAATTCTTAGGTAGACTTGAAGCAAAACCAATGAAAAGCAATTTCTTATGGAGTCATCAGGGTTAACTAGACAATATTTCCCAGTGCCTGTCCCAAGTGCCCTCTCACCCAGAAAAAGGTTGGATTCCTGCCCATGCCTTTCCCTGATAAACCCTTAATTTTTGCTCTGCATGTCAGTGCCAGTGAGACCTAGGGTTAGAGCAAGGCACACTACGGGAAGAGAATAAAGGAATGCTGTTTCTCTGTTTTAGCTTTGTTTCATCCATTGTGGATTTGACAGAGAGGGTTTGGAAACAAAGTCGGGATAGTTTGATCTTGGTGGTAAACATCACTGAGCAAGAAGTTTATTTTGGGAAAATTCACCAGGAAACAGTGACGACTGTATGTTGTACTATGGTAATGTAAGAAATTCATCTAAGATGACTTGGAAATCAGAAAATACAGTAGTCTTCCTCATTG
Organism: Heterocephalus glaber; assembly: GCF_000247695.1. The sequence goes on along the minus strand of NW_004624822.1, from coordinate 5,075,807 downwards.
TTATGGAACTCTACACTTGGAGGTGGCCTTGAGGGTAGGGTAGAGCTCTTACTTATGCAACATTTTGCTAGTGTTGAAATATTTTCTGTCTTCATTTGTTTAGCAATCAGAATTCACTATAGCCTCTTGCACTAGCTTATTCGATTTACCTTATTGCTTCATTTTACTTTTCATCTATTTTCTGTGTCAGCAAATCAAAGAATCATCTGTAGGGATGGACTGAGGTACAACTCCTGGTGATGAACATCTTCATGATGAATAACTTCAGCCTGTAACTTACCTCTTCATCAAAACCTTTGAGTTCCTGTTCAGAGCTCAGCAGTGGTTTATTGTTTCACACATTTAATGTTTGTAAAATCTTTCTGGCACATGAAGGGGAAAGAGATTAATTTACACTCAAATGTCGAACCCCTAGCTTAAAAAATACATAACAAATATGATGAGCTGCCTGTGTGTCCCTCTTCCATTGCCTCTCCTTCCCTGTCCCATAGAGGTAACCACGATCTTGGATTTAATGTTTATAATTCTGCATTATCCTTTTTTTTTTTAGGTAGTGGCCATTGTCTTAACTCATTTTCTGTTGCAATAACATAATACTTGAGACTGGGGAATTTATAAATGAAAGAACCTTATTTCGCTTCACAGTTCCAGAGGCTGGAAAGTCCAAGAGCAGGGTGCTAGTATCTGCTTGGCTTCCACAATGGCCTCATGGGCAAAGGGCAAGAAGATCCTGAGGAGGAGAGGAAAAGGAGCCAAACTCCTGAGGTAGCAAACCCATTACTCAGAGAATAGCATTGATCCATAGGTGAGGGTTCCGCTCCCAGACCTAGCCACTTCCAACCAGGCCCCACCTCCCAGCAGAGCTGCATGAGAAATTGTTTCCATTACATGCACTGTTTGTTTGTTTGTTTGAGGTACGGTCTCTCTATGTACTCCAGGCTGGCCTCAAACTCATGGCAATCCTCCTGCCTCAGCTTCCCAAGTGCTGGGATTACAGGAGTGTGCCCCCACGCTCAGCTATTCCATCGCAGGCATTTTGAGGAACACATTCAAACTGCAGCAGACATTTAGGTCCATTTTAGTTTGTCAGGATCTGGACAGTGTATTCTGATCATTCTTGCATCTTTCTTGTGCACATGTGTGAGAATTTTTATGTATATATTATCTGGGGGGCAGGTCATTATGAATTTTACCAGAAATTGTCAAATTGATCTCAAAAGTCATTGTGTGAATCTATAGTTTTACCATCTGTTTATGAGGATGAATCTTTATCCATGTCCTCAATTTAAAAACTTTTCCCAATTTGATGGATGTGAAATGGCTTCTCATTTCCATTTCCTTGACTACAAATGAGGTTAAATTATATTTGTGTGTGTGTGTGTGTATGTGTGTACACAGGGATGCAGGTTTCTTCATCTTGAATTACCTGTTTATATTTTTGCCCATTTGATTATTTTTGTATTCCAAATAATAATTCTTTGTTTAATTTTATAGTTTCTTTTCAGATGCAAATTTTTTGTAGTTACGGTGGCAATTCCTTTCCTTTATATCTTTATATCTTGCTGAAGAGAACTCCCTACCCTGAGAACTCCGAATGAAGTCTTTTTTCTGTATCAAAAAATGTAAGTTTTGGGGCCAGGGATTTAGCTCAGTGGTGCCACCGCCTGGCTCGCAAGCACAGGGTCCTGAGTTCCGTCCCCGGTACCAAAAAAAAAAAGTAAGTTTTATTTTTCATATTTAAGTCTCTATTTTACTTATATATTTTTTTTTTAATTAAAGGAGGTGAGCATCCAGGGGTAGAAATCCTAACTGTTACAGTTAGGTTTGCTGAGTAACTAACCACCCCAAAACTTAGTGGCTTAGAACAATTACGATTTATTTAACTTATATTCCTGTGAGGCTGGGCTCACCTGAGCTCACACATGAGTCACCTAGGCATCTCTGCCATTGGAAGTTGCTAACTGGGAGGCTGTACAACTATGCATCATCCAGTCTACCTGCCACCAAGCCGTGTCTCCCTTATCATCTCGTTCCCCAGAGTACTTCATATGTCGGCATGAACATGTCCCATTGTATAAGCCTCTATATGTCATTTTTGGTAACATCTCATGAGCCACAGCAAGTTACATAGCTGACCTCAGACTCTGAAGAAAGGCGTTAGTTACATGATGAATGAGGAAACATAGAGTGGAGAAACTTTTGTAGTAGTTTGCCATGATAGTCAGTTGTCCAAGCACCATTTATATTTATTAGTGATACATAAGGCCACATTTGTTACACTTCTGGACGTTTTATTCTTTTCGTACCCCAATACCAATTCCATACTACCTTAGTTTCTATATTTTGAACATGTCTTGATGTTGGTAGGACAAGTAGTTCCTCTGCTTTGTTTTGAAACCATCTTGCCTGCTGTGTCAGTCTTAAGGAGATAGGAGGGCTGGAAGAGGAACATAGATTAAAAGAGACATAAAAGGTACATTAATTTTTTAAATGGGAAAGAAGAAACTGTAATGTCTGCAGAAACACCTTAAGTGACAATACTATTTTTTTAAAAATAGGCACATAATGACTGTAGAAGTTACTTCTATGACTACTTGATCATTTATTGGTAAAGTTGTCGAGTTTAACAAAACAAAAACAGGACACACAGACTCCCAGTTAAATTGGAATTTCAGGCCAATAGTGGTAATTTTTTTTTATTATAAAGATGTTTTAACATACTTATTTATCTGAAATTCAAATTTAACTGGGCTGCCTATATTTTTTCCAGCAAATCTTGATATTATTTGAGATGGTTAGTTGCCCAGCCCTCCTTGTTGCTAGAAAGGGGTCACATGTCTGCATGTAACCCAAAGCAATTTATTTTTAATTTTTGTAAGGCAGTACAATCTCTTGATTTTTATCATTCTCCACTTTTTTATACATACATGTACCATATGTTGATATTATCACCTCATTATACTTGCCTACTGCCCTCCTCCTCCCCTTTATTCTCTTCCAGCAGAGCCCTTAGTATATTCATAATAGTTATTTAATTAGGGCCAGAGATTTAGTGCAGTGGTTTCGCCACCTGCTGCACAAGCGCAAGGACCCGAGTTCAATCCCTGGTACCAAAAAACCCCCCCAAAACATAATAGTTACTTAATTGCTGTCCAGGTGATTCCACCATCTGCCATATTGGACTCTGGTTTGGATTCTTGCTCCATCTCTTCAAACTGTGGTTTTGACTTTTCAGTATGGCTTGTAATTTTTTTCTTGCGAGCTGGAAGCAAAGTTCTTGAAGGAACTCCAGCAAGCCTGCATTTAGGAATGTGGCGGAGAGATGTGGTAAGAGGAGAGGAGTTATATATTAGACTTTTGGTGGACTGTGGCCTGGGCTATGACCTGCACACATGCTTCTCAGCGCTCCCCTCCCTTCCGGAGCAACAGAATGGTGGAAGGAGCTACTGTTAGTTATTCTCCTTTTGCTCTGTGGAACGCTGAAGAGGGCTGGAGTTGGCTGTTTCCCTTCCTCCAGGTTGGTCAGGCTCTGATAAAGCCCACTAGTCTGGGTGCTGGTTGAATGGTTTCTCTTGAGGGCGGTCCTCTGAAAAACAGAATGCTCTTGACTGCTCTTCTTTCCACGAGGGGCTTTCTCTCCAGTCTTTATGGAGTAAAATTCTTAGACATGTGGGCGCAGCCTTCCGTGGCTGGGCCCTCGCGTTTCTGACTCCCAGTGTTGGGCACGCTGAGCCTCAGGCATGACTCAGCTGTAGCTCCTTAAATGCCAGACTGGAATACTGAAATCTTTGTTTTACTTTTTCATTTATTAGAAAAACAGCGTAACACTTAAGAACACATTTTAGGGCCAGGGATTTAGCTCAGTGGTTCCGCCACCTGCCTCGCAAGCGGAAGGACCCGAGTTCAATCCCCGGTACCCAAAAAAAAAGAACATATTTTAAATCGCTATAAAATGCCAGGTGCTGGTAATCTCAGGTACTCAGGAGGCCAAGGCAGGAGAATCTCAAGTTGGAGTAACCTGAGCAAGTTAGCAAGACCCTATTTGAGAAGCAAAAAATAAAGACTGGGGATGTAGTTTAGTGGTAGAGCCCTTGCCTAGCATGGGGAGATCCTGGGTCCATCTCCAAAATAAAAAGCCCACAAAATAACCACAAAAAAATTCATAAAATGGCCTTTATTCAATCTTTTCCAGTCTTTGCTCACATGTATACATATTCATATTTTACTGAGCTATAGAAAACTATACATTTTAGCACCTCTTAGCATATTTCATTATTTGAGTCTTCATAATTTTCCTTTTAATTTTTGCTCATTCTAGCTAGCTGATACACATTAATTTGCATAACTTTCTCTCTAGTAGATACTGTTTCCCACGTCTATTGGAATCATTCTTGGGTTTTAGCTAGTTTCAATCTATTGAACACTCATCAATTTATAGCAGATATCATTTCACACCTGTGGATGGAGGAACTGAAGCTTAGTTAGGTTAAATATCATACACACACACCCCCTCCCTTTGTGCACCTCCTGGTGCAGCTGGGCTGGTTCTGGTCTGTAATAGGCTGGGGAAATGTCAGGGAAGCGCCTTGCCTGGGGCTGGGCTGGGCTGGGACGCCCATGCGGTGGGGAGAGTCTTCTCCACTCCTGAGAAGATTTTAAAAAATCTCTCCTCCGACCCATTTGAGGAACTTCATTCCATGTTTATATGTCTTTTAAAAATTATTTGTGAATCTTTCGCTTCTCTTTCGCATAAGAAACAAGCTTGTACTGAAACAAGCAGAAACTGGGTGTGAAGTGGGAAGTTTCTCGGATTCATTCTATTTTCTCTTTTCTTCAAAGAGTCATTTAGCCATACTCCAGGAAAGATGGTCTTGTACGTAACAGCCAGGTTAAACAGTGAAATTGTCCGGCTGGGGATTTAGCTCAGTGGCGCCACACTTGCCTTGCAAGTACAAGGTCCTGACTTCGATCCCCAGTACTGGAAAACAAAACAAAACAAAAAAGTGAAATTGTTCTAGGTTTTACTGTTCTCTACACAAAATGTTAAAATTCTCTAATCACACAACGTGAGAGGGTTATGTCACGAGGTTGTCATTGACATTGTTGTATTCAGCCTTAAAAGAAGGAGAGAGAGGGCTAGGGATTTAGCTCAGTGGTTCTGGCGCCTGCCTTGCAAGCGCAAGGTCCTGAGTTCAATCCCTGGTACCAAAAAAAACCAAAACAAACAAAAACCTGGTGTAGTGCCCCATGCTGTAACCCCGGATACTCTGGAGGTCGAGGCAAAAGGATCACAAGCTCAAAGCCAACGTGGACAATTTAGTGAAATCCTATCTCAAAATAAGTAGAAAAACCTGGGGAATATAGATCAATGTGGGTGTTATCAGGTGCTGTAGGGACCAGGCTCTTATTGCTCTGTTCAGTGAATTGGTCTGAACAATTATTGAATGTGAAAGGTTAACATTTATAAAAATAAAATGAAAGGGACAGGAGCTCAAAAGAAGTGCTCGGGGAGAAAAGGGTGCTTTGGAGGAGAAAGATCCTGCAAGCAGAGCAGACCCCTGCAAGAACAAGAGGGCAGTGGCTACAGAGTCCATTGCTGCCATCTTTTTATATCTTCTCTGATAAGGCAGTTGATCCAGGTGGTCCCACTTGATCTCCTGCTAGAAGATTTGTATCAGGTGCTAGGCTCCTTCTGTTCTCATGTCAGAAGACTGCTATCAGGCACCAGGTTCTGCATGTTCTCGTGTCAGAAGATTGGTACGGGGTGTCAGGCTCTGGCGGGAGCCACTGCTTTGCCTCTTCATTTGGCAGGTTGTGCCCAGTTCCAGTGGAGCCCATGGCCATGCCCTGGTCTCTACCTCAGTAGAGCACCCTTGGGTTCAGTCTCCAGTACACACATGTGCATGCGCACACACACCAAGAAGAAGGAGGAGGATGAGGAGGAGCCAAGGAGGGGGAAAAAGGCTCACTGTGTCAGTAGTCTGGTTTTAGAACATTTCCAAAAGATTCCCTGTTTTCCATGATTTTCTTACCTGGCATTCAGCCAGTCTATCATGTATCGCTACTTGGTTTCCTAGCTGTGCACCTAAATTTTAAGCAACAGTAATCATTCTGATTATCTGACATAATTTTATGACTTAATTCACACTCCACCTCCTGCCTTCTACACATGCAAACACACTTCAGGCCAGCCACCTGTACCAAGTGTGATTGTCATGATGATCCTGATACAGCTCAGTTTTCTGAGCCATAAAAACCTGAAGGATGGCTAACTCTCCCTTTAATGAGCACAATATTCTTTACTTTGGAACTAAGAAACTGCTGACTTTTTTTTTTTTCAGTCAGGGTCTCACTATGAAGTTTGGGCTGGCCTCAAACTCACAGTGATTCTCCTGCCTCAGCCTCCCGAGTGCTGGGATCACAGGCATGCGCCACCACACCTGGCCTGACTTCTACTTGAATGTAACCATCTCTGTCTGTGACAGAGGCAAAAAGTAATCTCCCAGTCAAAGCATGGCACTGTTTTCCTCCTTGAACTTGAGAAGGGCCATTGTACATCATTGCTTTCCTAACCTTTGTCTCTGTGACTCTCTTATTCAAAAGCTCACATGTTTGGAAATCCTTTTTGCAGTAATAAAATGGAATTTTCTAGAAAGTAAAGTGAAATTTTCTATAAATTGCAATGGAACTTAAATTCTTCTGCCTCAGCCTCTGTATAATCTGTAATCAGTAGCTGTGATTATATGCATGTGCCACTGCACTAGATTTTTGAGGTTATTCTTAAACTATAAGGGGACTGATATCCAGAGCCAGGATTTCACCCAGTCTGAGGTCAGTGTAGGCAGCTTTAAGACCTTGTCCCTAATGAAAAAATGAAAATGGCTGGGGACGTAGCTCAGCGATAGAACTTTTGCTTATCATGTGTGAGCAGCTGGGATCATCCCCTTTACTGAGAAAACAAAAACAAAAAAGAGACATTTCTGTTCTTGGGGAAGGTGGGGAAACACACAGAGAAAGATCATTCATCCAGCGCAGAGGAGGCTTCTGGGTCAATGTGCCACAGCTCCCAGTGCAGCATAGAAGGCTTCCAGGCCAACCTACCACTGCTCCCAGAACAGAGGAGGTGAGCCGCTCAGGCGCCAGCAGCACACCCCCCCCCATCAAAATGAGAAGACTCATAAGCCTCAGAACCAGACTTCCAGATCACCTACAGTAACCCCAAAGGGAAACGAGATGGAACACTGATACGCAACCACCTGGACTCCTCGAACCAGCAGCAGAAGAGGATCTGGAAAAAATGAAATCAGAAATAATTTCTCAGATAACAGCAGAGATTGTACTCATAGTGCAAGACATGATTAATAAATATAGAGAGGAGCTGAGGAACATGATGGAATCCTAACATAGGAAACACATGGAATCCATAAAACAGATGCAAACAGATTTCCAGGAGATTAAAAACTCCATTGAAAGTCTATGCAGCAGAATGAGCTAATGTGAGGACAGAATTTCAGATATAAAAGATAAGATTGCAGTTAGTGACCAGGAAAAGGAAAATTTCTTTAAAATTGTAAGGGAACATGAGAAATCAATCGAGCAGCTGCTAGATGATGCAAAGAAGAATAACATAAGACTGCAGATGACATAAAAAAATTGTTCACAGAAGTGATGGCAGAAAACTTCCCAAGCAGGGGAAAAGAACTTGACATACAGATAAGTGAGGCAAATAGGACTCCTACTAGCCTTGATCAAAAAAAAATGTAGGGCCGGGGATTTAGCTCAGTGGTGTCACCGCCTGCTGCGCAAGTGCAAGGACCTGAGTTTGATCCCTGGTACCAAAAAAAAACAAACCCACAAGTACACATAGGCATGTAATTGTTAAGATTCCAGAAACCCAACAGAAGAACAAAGTTCTACTAGCAGTTAGAGAAAAGAAACAAATCACATACAAAGGAAAGCCCATCAGAATCACAGCAGACTTCTCAATGCAAACCCTCAAGGCAAGAAGAGCTTGGAGTGATGTATTTCCAGCCCTAAAGGAAAAAAACTTCCAACCCAGATTGATGTACCTTGCAAAACTATCTTTCAAAATTGATGGAGAAATAAGATGCTTTCATGATAAAGAGCACCTCAGGAACTTCATGAATACCAAACCGGCACTCCAAAAAATTTTAGACAATACCCTAGGAAAAGACAATGAGGATCACAACCCCCAGAAAGCCCAGCAGAATGAATTCACCAGCCATGACAAGAAATTTAAAGCAAAGAGGAAGAATCCAAGAAAAAGAAAAGGTCATGACAAAGATAACTCAATACATATCAACTATAACCACCAATGTTAATGTTCTGAACTCACCAATCAAAAGAAACAGACTGGCAGATTGGGCCAAGAAGCAAGATCCAATAATACGCTGCATACGAGAGAAAGATCATCCATTTCTTGTATCTTACAGCAGGAACTAAAAGTGGAATTTATAGAAAATTCCACTTTTTTTTTTTTGGTACCGGGGATCAAACTCGGGTCCTTGCGCTTGTGCAGCAGGCGGAGAAACCACTGAGCTAAATCCCCAGCCCTTTCACTTTATTTTTTAGAAAATTCCATTTTACTACTGTAAGAGGAATCTGATTTCCAAGTGAGTATGCTATTGAGCATTGTCCCTGCTGCTGAGGCAGGAGCTGTACCTGCACTGCTCGCAGAACTTGCAGTGGGAGCTCCCACTGGTGATTTGGTGTTGGGGCCATGTCCACCACTGGGCACTCTGGGCTCCAGGTGCCGTGCTATGTGCTGGGTCAGGCACAGGACCTCTCTCCAGCCGACTGAGAGATCATTCTGAATAAGCAGATTCACAGAGGAGGAAGCCAAGGCCCAGAGCAGTGAGGTGACTCAGCCCAGTGCCCAGGCTGCTAAGCAGTGGCTGGAGCCCTAGACAGCCTGCCCGGCTCCCAACACACACTCACCCCTGAAGTTTCTCTGGTCCCTTTCATCTGGCACCTACTCACTCTAGCGCTTGACAGTGACTGAGCTCTTCATAGTCTTGGAGGTATTGCTGGCTGACTCAGGTTGGGGGCCCTGTTCACACAGCAGGCTGTGGGTACAGGCAGGGGTAGCTGTGAGGCTGGCAGCACTGTTCACACGGCAGGCTGTGGGTACAGGCAGGGGTAGCTGTGAGGCTGGC
>NW_004624822.1:5043077-5066531 GCF_000247695.1 Heterocephalus glaber | reverse complement strand
GCTGTGGGTACAGGCAGGGGTAGCTGTGAGGCTGGCAGCACTGTTCACACGGCAGGCTGTGGGTACAGGCAGGGGTAGCTGTGAGGCTGGCAGCAGCCACACTGGGACCTCCCGTCCGGGGCCGGACCAGAAACTGGAGGCCCAGTGGCCCAGCTCTGACCAGACCACAAGCCTCACACACACGCCACCTTAGACCCCAGGCTCACGGGAGCTGGTCCAGAGACTGGACTGTGTCCAGTTCCTGCTCAGCCTCACCTCTCAACCCGGCTCCTCTGACTTGATGCTGTCACTGTCACAGGGCAACTGCAGCAGCTTGACTGGGGCCATCACCTTGAACTCCTGGGCCAAAGGGTAGGCAGGAGGGTGTCAGGCCTGGGTGGGTGCTGCGAAGCCAGGAGAGGCCTTTGTGGCTTTACTCTGCGGTCCCTGCTCCCTTTATGCCCACCCACGCCATATCCTGGTGTCATAGCCAGGGGCCAATGGCCACTAGAAGCTGTCCTGGGTCTCAATACTTAGCATCTCCCCATGGGACTGTCCCTCTTTGTACCAAATCTCTCCATAAATCAAAAAAGGGGGGTGGAGTCAAGTGTCCTCGCCACACAGGTCCCCCACCCTATGGGGGCGGCAGGTGCCACCTTCCCGGTCTTCTCTTGGTTGATGAGTCCCTCCTCGAAGACAGACACCCAGGGTCCAGCAGAAAGCAGTGCCTTCTCCACTGAGGCCTTCTGCCTCGTGCTGCACTGTCACACATGGCCACCAGGGGGCAGGGCACACCCACACCTGGACTAGAGCAGGCTCTGGAGGCCAGGGCAGGTGGTTTGGGGACAGAAGCTCACCAGCCTTTTTGCCCAATCCATTCTGGGGATAACAGAGAGGTCGAGGCTGGGGGTGAGAAGGCCCTGCTTGGCCACAACCTACCCCTGAGTGTGGAGGGCCCAGCTTCCCTCTCTTGCCCATGACCACGGCCCCAGTCTCCTGCTGTGTTCAGCTTGGTCAAACTCTGCTGCAGCTCTGTGGTCAGGTAACTGGGGTCACCATGTAGGATGCACGTGGTCCGGGCATGCATCCGCCTGTGAGGGTCCCATGAGTGGGTCGGCAAGGGTCTCTCCCCTGCCAAGCCTCAGGCCTCAGGCCTCAGCACTCCAAGCACAGTTGCCAAACGCTGGTCCTGTCCTAGTCTCCTATGCAGGTCGCCCTTCCAGGTAGCACCACTGAGCTAAATCCCCAGCCCTACATTTTATTTGTTACAAATCTTAACTGATCATTTGGTCCATGGAACTAGAAGGAAGCTAGGCCTTATTATTACAAGAACACTCTTACTAGTGCTGCTAATATCTAGTACTGTGGTATCCTCAGTGGCTGTTCCCCACTCTCACACTGTAAGCTGGGAATTAGGGAGAAAGTACAGTTTGCCACCTCTTTTTTCTACATTGATGTCTGTTTCTTGACTTTCCCTGCTGGCTCCAGTTCTCCCTTCAGATCCTTCCTGGGTCCCGGGGATCCACCTCCCTTCTTCTTTTCTTCCACAAGTTGTTATATTCCAGTGCCTAGATTCCAAATCTCAAAGGGGCTGATTTGCTGCTGTTTACTGCTCTACCATCTTCTCAGAAGCCCCTTATTGGTTCTTTCTTATGAATGCTATCTCTTTGCTGAATTTCTCATTCTTATGAATTGTCTAATAATTTCACTGAATTGTCTGTATTCTCTTGCATTCCTTAAAATTTTCTTAAAAGCATTCTTTTGAATTCTTTGTCAGGCAGCTTGTTGGTTCGCTTTTCTTTGTTTTATAACTAGAGTGTTATTATGTTCCTTTGGAGATGTCATGTTATCTTGTTTTGTTCAGGCCTCATTTGTCCCTGTTTGGTATTTGTGCATTTGATGGTAGAAGACTTTCTGCTCACAGCGTTCCAAGAGCTGATTGGATATGCCGTGTCAACTTTTAGCATCCCTCTAGCTTTTTCATCTATAATCAACGTTGGTGATCCCTGTAGGCATCTCGATGGCTCAGGCTGTAAGGGTTGTGAAATTGCATTGCCAGCTGGGATCCAGCTCCCTTCGGGAGGGTGAGTTCACTGGCAGTTCTGGGCACAGTTCGTACAGCTGAAAATGTGAGGCATCTGTCACTTTACACAGGTTATCTGAGGATGGGGCCACCCTGATGGAACCAGATAGATGTAACAGTATTCCTAGTAGTGAGGCATGTTACATTTCTGTGTCTGAGGACAAGACAGCTCCTGGGCCATCCTAGTAGTCCCAGAGAGTATACCTGTGAGTGTCCAAGGGCTGCATGGGTGATTTTAAGAGATACGTGGGGTGTTGACTCTGCTCCCCAGGGCCAAGGATGGGTTGGCATGGCCAAGCATCTGCTGCTCAGGGCCTCAGTGGGCTGAGCTGCCAAGAATGGACTGCTCAGTTGTTTCTTAAAGCCATAGAAAGATAGATGGGACTGCCTAGCTGCTTCCTGGGGGCCTTGGCAGGCTGAGCCACTCAGGAAAGGTTACTCAGCTGCTTCCTTAGCGGGGTTGGAGGCTGTTTTACGGAGGATTCTACAAGCTGAGCTAATCAGAGTGGGCTCCCCAGCTGCTTCCTGGGGCACTGGGAGTGTGGGCAGGCCTTCTGCCTAGTTTGTAGGACTGAGTGGGTGGAGCTGCTGAGAGCAGCTGCCTGGTTGTGTCATCGAGCACTAGTACATGAGATCTCAAGATGGTTCCATGCAGCAAGAACCTAGGTTGGGGGAGGTACAATGTGGGTTGAACTCTTTCTCGGGGCAGTACAATGGCCTGATATTCTAGCAGCTCCCAGATGGGCTCAGGGACTGCAAGGACCACAGGGTTCTCCCTCCAGCAGAAAATGCCTCATGTGTAGATGACATAAGTAGAGACTGCCAAGAGCTTCCTGTTTATCCTTTCCCTGCTGAGCAAAGTCTCTCTTGGTTCAGAGTTGATCTCAAGAGACTCAATGGTAGATGCTGCATATTTAGTTCTGTTCTTTTTTTTTTGGTACCGGGGATCGAACTCGGGTCCTTGCGCTTGCACAACAGGCAGCGAAACCACTGAGCTAAATCCCTGGCCCCTAGTTTTGTTCTTTATAAGGCCATTATATATTTTTGTGGTTTGCATATCCCCACTGTACTCCAATATTCTGCTTCCAACCCTCCAGTGAAGTAGCGGCTGTTTGTTCCTTGCTGGGTCCTGTGTTGATGAAGGGTGAACCAGTCAACTCAAGTCAGCCATCTTGCTTATGGTCATCTCTTTTGTTGTCCTTTTTGTTGGATTTGCAGAAAGAATGGAAATAAGTCCATGTGCTAATCTGCCATCTTTTACCAGCTGGGGTAAGGAAGAAAAGGTAGCACTTGGAAATAGATGGATAACTTGAGAAGGAAATACATTGACATAATTGTCAAGTGTAAAAGGACTAAAGGATCTAGAGGAACGAGGCAACTAAAGGGAATTGAATTTGGTGATAGATGCTAATCCAGGTTAGTCCTGAGGATTCTCACCAGAATAATCCATGAATATTATGGGCCAGGTGGGACTTTTTAAGTGGCCACACTTTTTTTCCCCAACAACTCCATTTATAGGATCCCTTCCTAAGAGATAATCTGACATATACGCAAGGACTTCTTTATAAAGGTGTTCGATCACAGTATTATTTACAATACCAAACATTAGAAATAGGCTAAACCAGGGATCAGCAAACTATAGCCTACAGTTTAATCTCATCTTCCTTTTATTTTGCTGAAGTTGTATTGAAACAAAGTCAAATTTATATATGTATTATTTATGGTTTCTTTTATACTACAATAGTGGAGACTCTGTGGACAACAAACCCTCAAATACTATCTGGATCTTTCAGGTAAATTTTGTCAACCTAGTCTAAGTGATTGGTTAGAGAAACAGTTAAACCAACTAAGGTAGAGTCATACAATGGAATAAAATATAGTCATGAACATTATGTTTAGAAAAAAATGTTAACGTTTTAATAAAATGTTCATGTTATGTTAAGTATAAAAAGATAGATATGCAAGCGCAAAGTCCTGAGTTCGATCCCTGGTACTCCCCAAAAAAGATAGATATAAAATTACATTGTTGGGCCAGGGATTTAATTTAGCTCAGTGGTTTTGCCACCTTCTGTGCAAGTGCAAGGACCAGAGTTCGATCCCCGGTACCAAAAAAAAAAATTACATTGTTCTGAACTATATAAAATATGCATAGAAAAAATACACTGGTAAGAGATGTGGTACCATAAAATGGTAATGCTTTCTGCACAACAGACAGAAATTCTGAGGCAGAACCTTGGGTCAGATTAGGAAGAGAGCTGGTTTTGTCTGGTGATCCAAGGAACAGAGGAAAGTTCTGAGGGATGCAGAGGGAAGGTAGAGAGAACAAAATGCTGCACACAATAGAAGTGAGAGAGTAGCAGACCAGCTTCTTTGGGAAAGGTGAGGTGAGGAGAAAAGAAGTGACTTTCCGAGTCAGCCAAGATATCTGAGGAGGTGACGCTGGAGCCCCCCCTTACATCTGTACAACTTTGTGTGACAAACATCCCGCCCCTGTTACATAGTCTGCGCCATTTACACGTGAGAGTGAAGAGTAAGGGAGCCACAGGGGAAGGGAAAGGGAAACAGCAAGAATTTCAGCCTCTCACTGAGGACAATCCAATGTTGCCCAACTTGAGGGGGCTCCAAGAGTTGGGTGAGAGACCACAGGGTTTTCCAGGGAGATCCACCTTTTGCATGGCAGTCTACATGCCAAGAAGCTTCCCTGTGCCACCTGAGCCATGCTCTACTGACACACACACTCTCTCTCTCTCTCTCTCTCTCTCTCTCTCTCTCTTTCTCTCTCTCTCTCTCTCTGGCTGACCTTTGTGAATACCTGAGATTGAATGAATCTCCTTAGACTCCTGCAGTGGACAGTTTGGTGGAACATCATTAACTGATAAACACTTTTGGACCAAAACAGAAAAAGAGCCTGCTCTGGGCTAACGCAACCCTGCGGCTTTTCTTTTACTTTCCTTTTAAGTAGGCTTTGGCCAGCATATGTAGCCTGAAAAGCAGTCATAGCTGGATTTCAGGTCCCCATCTTCGTAGCAAGCAATTTTGTGGAGTGTACAAACCACACAATCGTATGCAGCAGGGGCCACTCAGTCTCCAGAGGGATTTGTTCCCTGTCACAGATGCTACTAACTTCAGCAGTGCCAGAAAATTTTTAAATCTTTCTTCATCACTAAATGATATATTTTTGCCTGGATACTGGGCCTCCCATGTATGTGAAATCCAAAATAAACACCGGATTTTAGTTTCCTCACAGAATAAGGACCTACTGGAAATAGATGGAAAAAAAATAAGAAAGACATCTGGAGGGGAAATGCTGGGGCCAAGGATGAGACTGGGGATGGAGCTCAGCCCTTTGATGCTGGTTCTCTGATCCCAAGAAGGAACCCACCAGGGCTGGGGCTGTAGCTCCGTGGCAGAGCACTTGCCTAACATACTCAGGGCCCTGGATTCCATCCCCGGCAACACAAAGGAAAAAAAAAAAAAAGGAACCCACCAGAGCTGGCAGAGCATGGAGTGGAGACCAACACTCATTTCTGTGCAGCAGCTCTGCCTCAGGGCTGGGAAGGGTGCTCCTCAGCCACTTCCTCCTCCCTGTCACCAGGCCTCACTCTCTTACTCCCACTGTCACACAATGTGTGTATCTCATCGCTTTTATACTCGTTCTGAGTCTTTTATCTGTTCCTCTGAATTTCCCACCATTTTGTCTCTTGGACTTACATTGTTCAGGCTGACCTGCTCATACCCTACTTCTCTGTTTGTTTGGTTGTTTGTTTGGTTGGTTAGTTGGTTTTGGGGGTTGCTGTTGAACCTATCCATTAAAGTTAGTGTGTACGTATGTATTTTGGTTATTACGTTTTCCCCACAGAAGTCCTATTTAGGTTTGTCCCCCTCCCCAAACAGACCACATTGCTCTTCTCTATAGTTTTCTGGAGCTAGGCACCATGGCATGAACCTGGAATTCAGCTATTCAGAAGGCTGAGGCAGGAAGATTGCTTGAGCAGATTGAAGTTCAGGGCCAGCCTGGATAACATAGCAAGAACCCATCTCTTAAAAAATTTTTATAGTTTCCTGTTGCCTGAGATATCAATAAATTAGCCTTTTAAAAAAATTCACCCTATTTGTTTTGGGTCTGCATACCTCTGATAATTCCACTGTCTGAACCATTGCAGGGTTGTTTCTATGGTTTTTCCCCCTGCTGACTGCACTCTTGGACACTGAGTCATATCTGACTGTGCTGGACAGTATTTTTGAAAGACCTTGTGTAGAACTGGTGTGAGGCCAGTGTTGAAGACACCTTCTTTTAGGAAGTCTTAGCATTTGCTTTGGTGAAGTGTCTAGGAGTATCAAGAGACACAAAATACCTTAAGCCAAGTTGAAATCTGATATTCTTTGACTCACAATTAGCAGTGTTTACTATACAAAAAATAAACCAGGAAAAGACACACATGCATACATCCATGCACCCACATAGACAGTTAATATGGAAGACAGAGCGTAGTGCAACCTGAGGTCATCACTGGGTCCCAAGATCTAGGATGCACTTAACATCTTCTAGACAGCATCAGTTACTCTCTTCCAGGAAAATGTAGACGTGGTGGGAACCTGCCACCAAGTACTCCAAACCATCCCAAACAGGAGGCAGAACGTCATCAGCAGAGGTCAGTTGTTGGACCTCAAGTGCACCCCAGTAAGTGAGAGGTAGGAATGGCTGAGGGCCTTACTGAGGGGAAAGGTCAGCATCAAAACTTGATGTGAAAATAAGAGGTGAACTGGCAAATGTGCCAATCCACAGAAGAAGTGGGGAGAGGGTTTGGAGTTAAGGCTCTTTTTTGGTTTAAGTGTTGTGTTATCTTAGATGTTCCCTTTCGTTTTGGGCATAAGACCAGCTGTGATACGATGGGATTTCACTTGATCACTGTTTCCCAAATTTTAGTGTTCATATACTCCCTGAGGCGCTTATTAAATTGAGGCTTTTGATTCAGTAAATCTGGAATGAGCTCTGAGAATCTATGGTTTGTTGTTTTATTTTGCTTTGTTTTTGTAGTGCTAGGGATCAACCCCAGGCCTGTGCATGCCAGGCAAATACTCTACCACTGAGATACACCCCCAGCCCAAGATTTTACATTTTTACCTAAGAAGTCCCCAAGTACTTCCAAACATGGAGCACATTTGGAGTAGGAAAGTTTTTCATAAACTCTAAGTTACATCTATTCCTCTGATACCAGTTACAGCGGATTGTGACAGAGGAATGCTCACAATGTGTAGGAAACAGGTGGCCAGGAGAGGGGCTCCCGGTGGGACAGATTGATACAGTGGACCAAGTAATCCCAAAACGATATCCAAATAAACAAAAATAATCCAAACCAGGGAAATTATAACTCTCAATATCCAAAACGCAAGTTCATGTTCTCTAAAATTGAAGAATGAATTCTGGGAAAAATGGAGGTTAAGAGTAGGAAAAATTTATTGAGAGAAAGACAGCTTCTGTCCAAGAGAGACAGAGGGGGATCGGAAAATGGGTTGCCTGAGACCCTATTTCTCAAGAGGTATTTGTTTTGTTTTTTGTTTTTTGTTTTTTGTTTTCCCAAGAGGTTTTTATGGGGCAAAGCTACGAGGTGAGGCTGGTTCAAGGTGAGACAAAACTGTAGTCAACTAGTAAGATGACAAGTATAGTTGCTTAGGAAATATTGATCCAATGGGAAGTCACAGGATGGGACAAAACTACTACAAGATAGCTAATTAACTTACCTGTCTACAATATAATCACCTGCCTGATGTCACACCCGTGTCCTCAGTACTAGCAAAGTCCCTGGCACATAACTGGGACTCAGTAAATACTTGTGGTGTTAGGGCAGATCATTGTGAAGTTTTAACCGGAGGGAGGTGGGACATGGGAGTGGGCGGTGGCATGGAATATTCCTGACCTGGACCTAAAAGCAAAGTCTCTGTTTACTCTCAGATCTGCAGTTCTCCACTCAGCTCCCATTATAAACTGAATTATACTCTCCCCAAATTCATAAGTTGAAGCTCTAACTTCCCAGCGTTACTGTGTTTGGAGCTTGGCCCTTTAAAGAGGTAATTGAATGAGATTATAAAGTCGGAGGCCTGACCAAGAGGACTGGCACCTTAGAGAGGAAGAGACACCAGGGATCCTGCCCACAGATAAAAGGCTGTTCGAGGACACAGAAGAAGGTGATTGTGGTCAAGTGAAGGAGGGGACTCAGGAGAAACCAAACCTAACTTACTCTCATGCTTCCAGCCTTCAGAATTGTGAGAAAACAAATTTCTGTTGTTTAAGCTACCATGACTGCAGTCTTTTGTGATGGCTGCCCTGGCTGACACGTTGTCCCCTGACCTGGGAATGGTACATCAGCCTGTGGTTTCCAGGCTGGCTCTGCTTTCATAGAAGCTTCTCAGCGCAGAGATCTCCAGTGGGCCGTTCCCGAGGGGAGACTCTCCTCCCAGACAGGGAGTTTTGTTGGGAAAAGCAGAGAAAAAGGCTGTCCCAGATGGAATTTGTGGTATCCAGCCCTGCTGTTTATCCTTGGGACATGTCTGAATTTCAGGCCATGACTTTCCTTTGCTCTGTTGTCATTGCCTGCTTTCTTTTAGTAATTATGCCCAGATATTATCTGTGTCTATTCAGCCTCCTTGCTGCCTTCCCACAATCTTCTCTATACCACGGGCCAAAAGCATGGAAACTGTGTATCCCAAGCTGCCTTGTCAATTAGGTTCCGCCTGCACAAGGCACTGACTTGATGTTGGTTGGAAGGCAGGAGGAAGGAGGGACATTAGCAGCCGCTCTGACACGCAAATGTGAGCTCTTTAGTTGTGGGGTACTGGGGTGAGGGCCGGCAGCGATGCTATGGATGAATCCACTCTCAGTGCACACTCAAGAGCTCTGGGGAAAAAAACCATTCTTTCCTTTTTGCCCCTCCCACCCAGTGTGGCTCTAGTGGATTTCTACAATGTTTTGCTTCTTAAGAATGACTTTCCCTGGGGTTCATGGAGAAATGTTGCGAACATCACAAAATGGTCTCTGGAAGAGTTGCCAAATCAATGCCGTGCCGTGTGCATTGTTGACATTCAGGGACTATACTTGAATTGATGGATGTAGGAGTCCAGCTAAGTCATGAGCCTCTCCGGGCCTCAGTTACTTCATACATAAAATAATATGATCAGACTATCTCCACAACTTTCTGGGATTGCCTCCTCAATGACATATTTTAACAGGAACTTCTGGAGCCATTGAATATATCCTGTTAATTCAGCAAAAGATCAAAATCATATTATCAAAAATGTTCAGGACGGGCTGCCTTAGGTGGGGCTCACTTTGACCTCCACTTTGGCGCAGGCATCATCATTCTACATTGTCTCTTACCGGGCTGACTGCACATATTTCCGGACCTACTGGTCCTGAAGACGTGAGAGTTGGTGACACCTGCTTTCCTGCCATGTCAGGCCTCCCCAGCCTTGCTGGGGTCACATTTTCCCTAGGAGTCCGTGCAAGGCCTAGACTCAACCAGGTCCTTTGGAGCAGATGACGAAGATGTTATCGTCACCTCCTTATTTCTCAGCAGGCAGATCTGGCAGAGGAAACAGCACCACTTTGTAAATTCACAAATATCCTGCTTCAGACAAGTTTGCCCTTTCTCAACCCTGAAAGGGTCAGAAGAGCAAGCCAGGGGCCACCCAATGTGCCTGGGAAGCAGAGGGATGGGTTTCCTGCCCTGCAGACATTCTTGGCTGGCCTTCACATCTCCCATGGCTCACCCACTGTGCCCTGCATTTCCTTACTTCCTTGGCTTAATCACACCAGTCTCCCTAGAACTGTGAGCCTCTCGTATTTCCAGTAAATTCCCATTTTGTCTAGATATCCAAAGTCCATTTGCATTGCTACTAAATCATTCCTGAGCAATACCTCTCCTTTTTTTTTTTTTTGTTTCCTTACTTCTGCTCAAAGCATGTATCTTAGATTTCATCCCAAACACCTTTCTTCTTTATCAAGAGGGCCAACTATTACAGGTATACAATCACCAAACAAATTCATGTTCTGGATGGACTTAGAATAGGATCCTGGGACTGTAGGATCATCTGCTGCTTCCAGGCTTGCTGGGTTCTCAGGATAATCAGGTTCGGAGGATCTCGGAAGAGTTGCTGGGAACAAACATGTTGTGCAGACTCGTTACTTGTCAGAGGGATGACGATGTAGCTGTGAGTTTTCTCCGTCCCACACTCCTGTCCCTAACCTCAACATCGTAACTTTTCAGGAGCAACAATGTCACCCCGTCTTAGAGCAAAGAATAGTAAGAAGTTGGTGAAGTTGCTATATGAGCTTGTTTATTTCAGTGGAACCAATTTTATCTGTTCACCTACTATAATTACTGAATACCCATCTGTTAAGGCCATGTTGTGCTGGCACAGAGCAGTGAACCAGAGAACTGTTGACCTCATGAACCCTACACTTCATCAGGGGAAGGGAAAATAAACAAATCCAGCTCCAAACAAATAAAGGGATAGGTTGATTTTAGGCAGTGGTAGGTGACCTGGAGAAAGGAAAGGAAAAGGGAGGAGGAGAGAGAGGGACTTAAGCTCAGGAAGTCAGGCAAGGGCGTTCTGGGAAATGAACTGAGACCTGCGAGGAGGAAGAGGTAGCCTTGTGAAGAATAGGAGGAAATTTCCAGACAGTAGGAAGAGCAAGTGCAGAAGCTGCGCGGGGGAAATGGGTGCAGTGCATCTGCACAGCCAGCAAGAGAGAAGAGGCCTTGTGGAGGCAGGTGAGGGCTAGATCGCATCACACAGGGGCTGGGTAGATACTGCGGAGATTTTTAATTCTCGTGGAACCCTGAGCAGTAAGTTTTAAGCAGGGAGGGTCCTAAGACCCGACTGTGGTTTGGAAGGCCACTGAGGCTATGGCAGAGAGAAGGGACAATGACGGGGCAACCACGGCAGGAGAAGCCTGGCCAGCAGGCTGTGAGCAAAGCCAGAGACAGCGGACCGCTGCAAGCCACGCTGTCTGCACAGCTGCACTCGATCATTGAAGCTATTCCTCAAGGACCAGTTGGAACGCATCACTGCAACCCAGAAACACAGCAATTACATGCCAGAAGAAGAAAAACAAAACTAAACATATATTTAGCCAGAAACAGTAGTAATTACAGGGCAATTTCTCCTCACGCCTTGCCTTAACTTGTGACTGCCCTAACAATTAACTCCTGTAAGCAAGTGATCTGCTCAGCCCACCCGCTCTTGCATTATGAGCACAAGCCCGCTGCCACCCCCTGTGCAACCCCATCCCCAGGACTGTGGACTGCCATCACCAATGCATTTTTATACAGTGTCAGGGTATAGAGAATGGGTATGTTTTTCGAGATACATTTCACTTATAAATTACTTGATTACTTTGATATAACTTAGTTATCCATCTCTTTTACTAGTCTAAAGAAATGTATTTATCTACTCACTGGTTTATCCATCCATTGAGTAGGCATTTGTTGAATCGCTTCTGTGTGCTCTGTCCCATGATAGGAAGGAACTGGAGATAAAAAGAAAAAGGCACAGACCCCACCCTGTGGTGGGGAATGGCCATCTGATTAGCATTTTGTTTTGTTTTTTTTAGTATTGGGCATGGAACCCAACGTTTTGCACGTGCTAGGCAAGTACTGTACTACTGAGCTATGCACCCAGACCCTCTCAATATTTCCTCTCCTCCTTCTGTTTTTTGTGACAAGGGCTCACTGCGTAGTCCAGGCTGGCCTTGAACTTGCTATGCATCTCAGGCTGGCCTCAAGCACACACTCCTCCTGCCTCAGCTTCCCAAATTCTGGGATTATGGGTGTGTGCCACCAGACCAGCTTCATTTTTACTTTCCTCAACATCCTTGAGAGCTTGTTTGGAGGTTCTAGCAGGGGAGTGCAGCTACTCGGATACCCTTGACTGAGGAAACTGTCCTCCTGTATCGGGGGTGGTCGTCCTCTTCGACCGACCAAGCGCACAGCTTCGGGAGGGACGCACATGGAGCGGTGAGGGAGGGAGGGGACACCCGCCTAGCCAGCCAGATCAGCCCAGTCAACCCTGGCGATCAATGGGGTGACAGATGTGGCAGCCAGATCGCCCTCACATCCCACAACATCCTAGAAAGCAGATATGATTGTCCCTATTTTTACAGGCGAGTATGTTGAGACAGGGAGAGATCACACTATCAGTGGTGTAATCGTAAGCAGTTTGTAGCAGAGCTAAGACTGAAAGCGGCCCTGCTTGATTCCAAAATCATCCGTAGTTTAAAGAGGCAGATTAAACTCAGATATGAGAGGCCTTGGACACAGGCTCAGGCCTCCATGTTTAAAGAGAAAGATGTGCTCTGTAATGACAAGAAGGAAGTCACATCTCAGGGACCACAGAGTTTCAACAACAAAAGAATCATGAAAACAGTAATAACAAACAGAAAGGGACTCATAGAAAACACAGCAAGTTGTTGTGGTTCACAGAGTGAGTCATCCCCAAAAGACTCCAGAGAAAGATTGGAAATGAATGTGCTTTTGAGGCTATGTGTCAATCATCCAGCTCCCCGGGGGACATGGGAGGAGGGGTCTCTGAGGACTTCTAGTTAAACTGCATGGTGCCTGTGCCTCCAGGATCAGGACGAGGAGCCCTCTAGGATGGTGCTGCTCAACCTGGGGACCTGCACCCCAGGATTATTGGTGGCCCAGAGGATATAAGAAGCCAGAAATCAAATAGGGCAGCTTGTTTTAGATGTGTCCATTTTATTTAAAAATTTGAGCAAAACCAATATTATTTTGAAACAGACATTAATGTATTATGGGAGAGGCATCCATTTTACATGAAATTTTAAGATGAACGCAAGTATTCAATTTTAGTGGATCCCTCCAAGCTTGATTACCAGATTCCCACAGATCCACGATCCTGGCAGGGCCTGTTGAGACACTTCGTGCATTTATCTCGAAGGAACTAGCTGGCCCCCACCCTCAACATTTACTGAGCTCTTGTCCTGAGCTGGATTTTCTGCCAGGTCCTGTTTAAGATTAATAGGATATTAGTCTTGCAGCAGGCCCCAATATATGGTCACACGGCTGCCCAGGACATAATGTGTAATTGTGCTACGTAGGAAGGCTGACGGGTGCTCAGAGGAGGACCGATTAATTGCACCTGCAAGGGAGTCTGTTGGGAAAGACTGTGAGAAAAACTTTTAACTGGGTGGGAAAGACTTCTGAGGAGGCAGTGTCCCCAGCAAGAACAGGGTGGCTGCCAAGTGGGCATTGAGGCTGGAGCATACCCAACTGGGAGGCCCGGAACAGGGCCAGTGAGGTAAGTTATTGCACTCAGGTCACATCAGCCTTGAATGTTACCCTCAGAACCCTAGAACTTCATACTGGGCGGAATTGTGGGCAGGGCTGAAGAGTTTAGCTTTGGAGAGAAACACAGTTAAACCTGTATTTTAGAAAGTTAAGGAAGGTAGATTTCTGGAGGCACCAGGGGTATCTATCCTGACACCATGCCAGGACCTGGCTAATGACAGATTCCAAACTTTCATGGAACCCATTTTAATGTGTAATCATCTCCACAGTATGGATATGTGTGTTACTATGTCACCATTTTGAGTAATATTTTGATACATGCATTTTAATACAAATATTTCCTTTGTAATCCTATGTGTTTTCTTTTATACTCTTAAAAATATTATTCTCTCGGCTGGGGATTTAGCTCAGTGGTTTCGGCTGCCTGCTGTGCAAGCGCAAGGACCCGAGTTCAATCCCCGTACCAAAAAACCCCCCAAAATAAAATAAAATAAAAAATAAAAATATTATTCTGGGAATGACCCCAAGGAAATCTTAACCTGACACCGAATGGGTTCATGGCTCAAAGCCTTCAGATATTTGAAGGTATGACATAGACCATCTTCCCAAGGGCTGGGATCTATTCCAGTTCTGTGGCCCCTACCAAATTAGTTAACCACCAAGTTCCCTCTTCTGCAAAATGAGGACAATGACAGTCCTTCCTCAAGGTGTTATTACAAGAATTAAATCAGCTAACATAAAACTGCAGCAGTGCCCAGTCTCTGTTTCCAGTGGTTTGAGACTATAGTGCTTTTATAACTCAGGTGAGACTGTTTGGGTGGGCTTATGATAACTCGGGTGACACTTTGAGAACAGAATCACTATTTCTGACACTCATGATATTGCCTTCTTTTTACTAGGTCTTCCTCAGACCCCCAAATTTCCAGACCCAGAAAAGGTAGAAGTAGCATTCCTTTAATCTCTATTTATTAATAACTTTAGTAGCTGTCTTAGTTGGACTTCCCAACCGGTGGACCCTGAAGCAAAGCTCTGGGATAAGTGCTATGTAGTTGAACTTACAATTCTTCAACTTTAGTAGTGCAAAAGTGCACCAGTCAAGCATACTGCTTTCCACTTCCAATAGTGTTCAGCAAATGCCATGAGCTAGTTAACATTTCATTATAAAATAGGCTTTATGGTGCATGATTTAGTCCAATGAGGGGCTAATGTAAGTGTTCTGTGCCTGTTTGCTTGTTTTTTGAGAGGGTCTTGTTGTGTAGTCCAGGCTGGCACAAACTCCTGATTCTCCTGCCTCAGCCTCCTGAGTGCCAGGCTCTGAGTATAACCAGCACTGCAAAACTTTTAACTTAGTTCTTTTTTTTTTTTCTCTTTGGTACCGGGGATTGAACTTGGGTCCTTGCGCTTGAGCAGTAGCTGGCGAAACCACTGAGCTAAATCCCCGGCCCCAACTTAGTTCTTTTTTAAAAGAGATAAACAACTTTTCCAAAATTTTTTAGCCGGGCACATTGCCAACACCCCCTCTTTTTATTAGCACCCCCAAAATGGTAACATACGTCAGCCCTAGGAGCCTGAGATCTTAAGAGTTTTACAAAAAAAAAAGATGAGCTAACAGTAGTTAAAATTGATTGAGTATGAAATCTACATTATCTCTGTGTTCCCCCTCCCTTCTGTTCCTTGCTATAAAAGACCCTTGCCCACCTGTAAATGGGGAGATGTGAGGCAAATGGGCCCCTCCATCTCCTCAGAGTTAGCTTTAAATAATCCCTTTTCTTTTTCACTCAAATATATGGTGTCCTTTGATTTGGTCAGTGGCAAACAGACGAATCTGAGCATATGAGCCTAAGCGGCCTGTGACATGAGCATATTTAAGGCAGGCAAGGCTCAGCAATGGTATTGGGGAGGTTAGATGTAGGAAATGCATTGCTGACTTCTATTTCCAACTCACACTGGGTTGAATGTAGACATAACCCGGTCTTAGGTTGAGGAGCATGAGTGTGAAGTCTGAGGAAGTAGCATGAGGAGGGGGAAAGTGAGAGGAGGAAGAAAGGAAACCAATAAAGGCAACTAGAGGTAAGCACTGAGGGCAATAGGGCAGCAACCCTGCTGGGGAGCCCGAGAGACTGTGCGAAACACATCTCAGCTTGTCCCAAGCACTGAGGAGGCCGGGGACTTACTCAGCAGCTCCTAACCTGGGCTGCAAGGGCTGCCCTGGGGTATTACTTTCTAGCCCCTGGCCGCATTTGAGAAAGCTGGCAGGCCTAGAGACCCAGGGCCGGAGGGAGAGCCTGTGTGTGCAAGGGATTGGCTTCCAAAGTGCAGGTGACCTGCGAGGTATGGCCCTGGCGAGGTCTGCTCCACAGGGAGGCCTGAGGCGACATGGCTGTCGATAAAGGGTGTGAAAACATTATGAAGCAGACAAAGAGGGATGAAACAGTTTAGATTGTGTTTTATTAAAAAAACAAAATTCATACTCAGAGAATAACAATAGTTATTACACTGTGTATCATTATCTTCAAAGTAGTTACTCAAGTGTAAGACATAAATGAAAAAGATTCTTAGGAAAAAGAAACAGATAATACAAAACTTTCTTTTCAATGAACTAAGATAAACTAGTAGTATAAACTAATTAGCATAATTAAAATATTTTTAAAACAATGGAATTTGTAATTTGAAAGTATTTGAACTTCATATTTCCTATTTTCTCTCTTCTATTTTGCTCTTTATGTGTGTATATAGATAAATAATATATACTATTATGTGTAATATATACTCTATTGTTTCTCATATAAGAGAAACCACACAATACTTGAGTTTGTGTGCCTGACTTATTTTACCTAACATTATGTTCTCAAGTTGTATCCATTTACCTATGAATCCCTCAAGTTTATTTCTTATGGCAGCATAGTACTCCATTGGTATAAATACAATATTTTCCTTGTGTATTCATCTGTTGATGGAAATCCATGCAGTTTCCAAGATTTAGGTATTTTAAACTGTGCTGCTTTAAGCATGGGTATTCATGTACCCTCGTAATATGGTAATTTGAACTCTTCTGGGAAGATACCTAGGAGGGGAATAATGGAATTTCTATTTTTGGTTTTTTGAGGAATCTCCACACTGATTTACATAGTGGTTGGACTGGTTTACACTCCCACCAACAATGTAATAGAATTTCTTTTTCCCTACAGCACCAGAAGCACCCCCCGCCCCGTGGAAATGAGAAGAAACGTAAACAAGCCTCAAAAACAGACTTCTGGATCACCTACAGCAACCCCAAAGGGAAATGAGATGGAACAATCTGATACTCAACCACCTGGACTCTCTGAACTGGCAACAAAAGAGGTTCTGGGAAAAATGAAATCAGTGCAAATGAATCAAAGTGAAGGTACTTGCTGAATTCTGTTCTACAAGTGGACATTCATCTCTTTGAGAATTTTTTTTTTTTTTTGGTACCGGGGATCGAACTCAGGACCTTGCACTTATGAGGCAGGTGCAGTGCCACTGAGCTAAATCCCCAGCCCTCTTTGAGAATTTTTAAAATTAATTTTTCACATGCTCCTGAGGAATTTTTACCGTACTCAGTGAATTTAATTTTTTAGTCTTAGCAGTTAAATCATCATGGTCCACTCATGAAATAGACATTTGAAATTAACATTGCAAAAGAATCATTTTCAGGGCCAGGGATTTAGCTCAGTGGTTCCACCACCTGCCTCGCAAGCACAAGATTCTGAGTTCGATCCCCATTACCAAAATAACATAATAATTTTCAGACTAGAGACTACATAGTGAGAAGTTTAAGATTAAAGTGCCTTTTAAAAGGAAACTACATCCTGTCTTTGCAAAGGAACAACTATGATGATATACAGCAGTGATTGCAAACCTGTGGCACGTATGCAGAGCTCTCTCTTTCAGTTTACAAGCCAGGTAACCCTAGCATCAACCCAGAAGTTGAACATTCAGGTTTAATTGTATTGGTGGCACTTTGTGATAAATAAGTGGGTTTGGGTTGCAGTTGGGGCACTCAGTCTCTAAAAGATTCACCATATCTGATCTACAGTAATGGGTCTGATTATTATAATTATTGAACTAAAGCTACAAGGAGCTACTAGCAATAGGTCATAGAAATTCTATTGTCACAGATTAAAGACCTATATTTTGGGAAGGTCTTGGGTGGGACTTTCTGGTTTAGTTTCTTTGGGAATGAGGTAGAGATTGTCCAGTTTGAAGTAAATGTAACCATTTGAAATGCTGTCATGATTCTTACCCTACAGATTTATTAGTGGGTTCTAATCTACTATCCATTGCAGGAAACTCCGATTAATTTCACAAAGTATTTGCCAACCAACTTTGACAACTATTCTCATAGCTTTCTCATGGAATTAAAATTGCTCTTCAGGAGCACAGGATTTGGGGGGCTATGAAACCATTCTGTATGCTACTATAATAGTTTATATATGTCATTAGACATTTGTCAAAATCACAGAATAGGTAACATCAAGTGATTAGTGTAAGTTTATCAATCATGACAAATACATGATGGCTAGGTACATTGACAGTGGGGGAAGCTGTGCCCGTGTGAGGACAGGAGTCTGTGGGATCTCTATACTCTCCCCTCAATTTTACAATGAACCTAAAACTGCTCTATAAAATAAATTTTGTTCATTTTTTAAAAAATTGCTCAGTGGGCCACTGTGTCTTGCTTTTGCAAGGTGATTCACCCTCACTCTGTAGGATGCACTTGTTTTCCTGCTTTTTCTTGGCTCAAACTCACTCTTGCAGAGCCTATTTCTTTTCCTACCTTTAATAAAACTTTGCTACTCTTTGCGCTTATATTAACCAATTCTTTGTCAGGACAGAAAGAACCTAGAAACTACCTCCAGAAGGAGACTCCAGCACCCCAAAACCTAGTAACATATTTGGCGAGCCAGCCAGGAGGCCAGGTAAGGCCCTTTGGAACATTTGTTTGTTTGTTTGTTTCTAAACTGACCTCATGTTTCTGTTCTCCATAATACTTTGTTCAGCTTTCTCACTCTTTGGGGGGAAAAATAGCTGTTGGTAGCTTGGTAGCCTCCCTAAGTAAGCCACCTACCCCAGTTTATTCCTTTTTGTGCTCAAAGTCCTATCTGTGCTTTTTCCTTAGATGGCTGTTTATTTCTCAGAGTACTATCTTAGTCCAGGTCACATATGGCTGGCCACCATCTTGTCTTTTTTTTTTTTCTTAAATTCTTTTATTGATACATTTTAGGTATGCAATACATTTACATTTATCATTGGGTGCTTGTACCAGTACATGATGTATCTTGGTTCTTATTTTTCCCCATTCCCTGTGCTCCCTTCCCTATTTACAACGACTTTGTTTCTATTTTTTCCTTTTCTCATAACACCATCTTGTCTTGTCATGTTACTGGGTACCCACTTTGGATCAACCATGTGGCTCCCACCATGTTTGTTTCCCTTCCTTGTTTCTTCTAACAAAATGCAAGTAATTTAGAAACATATGCCTGATCGCCTGAGCAAAACCAAAGAATATCCAGTGAAGCTTAACTCAAGAAACTGAGTCAAAGGGGAGCTATCCTCATTCTTAGGATTTTTAAAGGTTTTTTTCTTGCCAAAAAAAAAAAAAAAAAAAAGTTTCCATCTCTACTACCTTAAACAAAATACTGAAGTTTTACTGTCAGGGTAAATGCAAAGGATATTGTTTCTCAAGTGCCTCCACCCTGCTTAAGTACAGTTGCACCTCAGTTCGCAAACTTGATTCTTTTCATAATTCTGGTTGCAAAGTGAGTTGGATGAGAACTGAATCAAATTCAATCATTAGATTCATTGTTGACCTTATGAGGAAGTTTGATTTGGTTCTCATCTAGTTCAGTTTACAACCAGAATTGTGGAGAGAATTGAGTTCATGAACTGAGGTACCACTGTAGAACCATCAAGTGGCCCAAGGGAGTCCCAAGATATTGTTTCCCAAAAGTCTCCACCCTGCTTCAGCTGAGCCATCAAGTGGCTCAACATGGCTAAGGAATCCTGGTGGGAAAGGATTTGACCCTGATGGGAGTATTGAAGGGCTAGGTAGAGCCATCAAGTGGCTCAACCCCTTCTCCCTAAGGAATCAGTGGGCCCCAGTATGGAGACAAAAACCTCTCAGAAGGGTTTTCTTCTATGTTTTTGTGATAGATGCCAGCATCATTCTAGCTTCGGACAAAGATGTCTGTCTAGTGGATACTTGAGTCGCACAAGGGGCACTTTGTGGGCTCATTGGGTCTCCTCCTTCTACATGGAATGCCATCTAAAGGTCCTGAGACCTTGTTGTCTCTCTGTAGGACCCAAGACAAGCCACAGGAAACCTCATGAACCACTGATTTCACAGACTTTGCCACTAGGCCATATCCTTGATCAGTGGAAAAGGTTTGACTCTAACAATTTGGAAAAGGAACAGCTTATCTACTATTGCAATAATGTTTTGGTTCAGTATGACCTAGGAAGTGGGATGCTACTTTAAACTATGAGACTATTTTTCAGTTAAATTATTTCTGCTTAAAACACAGAAGGTGAAGTGAAATCCCTTATGTTCAAGCTTTTGTGACCCTTTATCTTAGGGAAAGCCCAGAAACTATGGTATTTAGAGTGGCCTGCGAAGAAGAGAGAGATATCTTTAGTGGAGTTTTTTTTGTTTGTTTTTTTGGGGGGTGTTTTGGTACCAGGGATCAAACTTGCGACCTTGCACTTTTGAGGCAGGCAGCAGAACCACTGAGCTAAATCCCTGGCCCCGAGAGAGATATCTTTGATGATCCTGTCCTTGGATCCCCACTGTCTCTCAGGGGGATATGGTCTCTCCCATTGTTTTTAATGAAGAAACTTCAGATGGGACTGCAGACACCTATGACCCAATTGGTGGACATGACCTTTTCTGTGTTCAACAATCAGGATCTGGAGGAGGGTCAAAAGAGAAAAGCTGGAATTATAGCGGTTGCAATTGGTAATGCTGTAAACTCACCCAAATCATCTAAGGGAAAACCCAAGGATGATTGAGGACAAGAAGTCTAGACACTGGCACATGACTGAACCAAGCTACCTCCTGCGCCCTGCTCCAAGTGTAAGGCAGCCAGTGTACCTGACTCACGGCACAGGAGGTTGACTGTCCGTGCTCCCAGAGAGGGCTAGACCAGCCGCGACCTCATTTCCCACTCTGAAGAGACCCAAAGAACCTACAATGGATATTATTTGTCCATGGATATTACCATCTCCTATGTGGAGCCTTGGATAATGCTGGATGTCCTGGGTCAGCCAATTGAATTTTGACTTCCTTCTCTGGAAAACCCTCTTCTAGATCTATAGTCATAGTTTGGGTTGAGGGGAGCCCAAGTTGAAGATTCCTTACTCCTACTTTGACATATCACTTTGAAGGCCGAATGGTTAAACATGAGTTGGTTTTTTGTTTTGGGGTTTTTTTGTTTGTCTTTTTGTTGGTTTTCTGAGATGAGGTCTTGCTTTGTAGTACAGGCTGGCCTTGAACTCATGTTGATCTTTCTGCCTCAGCCTCCCTAGTGATGAGATTATACATGTGCACTACCATACCCAGCTAATCATGAGTTTCTAATTGTCTCACAGTGTTCTACTCCCTTGCTAGAAAGAGATTTACTAGCAAAACTGGGGGCAATTCTCAAATCTCGACAAAGGCCAAAACAAATTTTACCTGTTGGGCTATGCCAGGTCTCCCTGATCTAATTAGCCAACAGGTAGATCCTGCTGCATGGTATAATAAAAAACCTGACTTAAGAAAATCCTTCTTCCTCTACATATCAGAAGAAGGGAATTGTTCGGGGTGTCTTGACCCAAAGACTAGGACAAGAACTCTGCCCACTGGCATACTTTTCAAAGAGTCAGATGCAGAGGCTGATGAATGACCACTGTCCCTAAGGGCAGTAGTAGATACAGCTAGGCTAACAGAGGAAGACTTTAGGGTAGAGACTAGAAGTCCCGACTCCCCATCAGGGAGGTAGTCCATCTTTTCAAGGAGGTTGCAGTCATGCATGCTAAGGGATTCTAAAGAGACATGTCTAAAGTCTCCTTGGGAAATCAAAAGGCTGATAGAGAGGCAAGAAGGGCAGCCCTACGGCCCCTCAAGACCCTAACCTTATTCCCAGTTCCTGAGGAACCATTCTGGTCCTTCCTCAAGGAATGCAGTGACAAGATATAAAATCCTACATGGGAAATAGTCACTAGAATTTTCACAGGACTAAGATTCCTGAGAACCCCTGGATGACCTGAAGCTGCTTTCCAGAGAGAAGACACCAGTATTGCTCAGGTGCAGATAAACAGAGTTCCTAATGATTCTAATTCACTGCAGCTTAAATGGGCACCTATATCGAGGCTCCTGTTTTTAATTAGATCCATTATGTGGGTAATCCTGCTAAGTTTATGCTCTCAGGCTCTTGATAATTTATCAAACCTCACTTTGCCATACTTTGTCTTCTAAAGGAAGCACGGAAATCCGACCTGCTGAAGTTACTTTCTTTTTACCATGGAACAGACAGCTCAATAGTAACTAATTCTTTTCTCATTGTTTTCTAACAATTTTTCTCTTCAACCCAGCCAGTGAGCCCCAACTCCCCAAGGTAGTTGGAGAACACATAATCCCCAGTAGGTACAGTCTACAGCCCCTTCCAGCCAGAAGAAGCTATAAAAAAGAGAGACCTCCACTCCCTCAGCACCGCATAAAGAATTATGGGGGTATGTATTTCTCAGGTGTGATCTGCTAATTATATAATCCCAGGACACATACACAGAATAGTTCCCAAAGCCCTGGATGTGGACTCTTCAGAAGAACGCCAGCAGGTTTTTTGATAGGACCCTAGACCTGACGTCAGCCTGAGGAGTGGGTGATACAAAAAGGACAGTCCACATTGGGTTTTTTCCCACTGTGTCTTGCTCTTTCGTGATGCCCACCCTACTTTTACTTGGCTCAAACTCGCTCTGCAGAGGCTGTTTCTTTTCCTACCTTTAGTAAAACTTTGCTACCATTTTAAAAAGTTGCTCTGTGGCTATAGCACTTGGAAAAAATATTTCTTTCCCCCAGAAACACTATAACTACATTTTCTCTGTGCACCCACACATTTAAGAAACATAAAATGAACTCATAAAAAAATTTTAAAATGAGCTCATAAAATCAGCAGGAAGGAAGGCAGGTGATTGATTTCTTTGTTATTGTTGATTGTTCTTGGAAATCCCCCTTTGGTAATGGTGATCTTTTGTTTTACTCTTCCTTTCCCTGAGTAAAAGTCATGTCCTTGGGATGCATGTATCCTTTTGGGGCCAATTGCTTTTTCTCCCTGTCACCTCTTCATTTCAGTTTTTCCCCCTCTGGTACAAATAAGTGCAGCCCATGAAGGAAGTGTTATCAGATCCACGGGACTTATCATGGGCATTGTTCCATGGCTGGCCCCTCACACAACGGTGGGGAAGGGCTGGAAACCTTAATTTGGCCTTCACCCCTGGTGCCTGAAATGAATCCAGCCCACATCCCATTTTACAAGTCTGTTATTGCCTCCTTTGTGCTCTGAGGCTATAACCTGGGGTTGAGCTTCCCAGGCCTCCATTATCAGCTTTGAATTTGGAGAGAGAAAGAGAGAGAGAGAATGAATTGGGGCTTGAATCCCAGCCTTCTCACTGAGCTACAACCATAGCTAGCTGTTTATTTATTTATTTATTTATGAAACAGGGTCTCTCTAAACTGCCCAGGCTGGGCTGGAATATGTGTGATCCTGCTGCCTTAGCCTCCTGGAGTGCTCAGATTACAGGCATGTACCACTGTGCCCAGCTTGCTTTGAACCTTTGCCTTACTCTGAGCCCACAGTCTTTTCCCATTCATACATCTCCTGCACCACCACTATACGCCCTGCCCCACCAGCACCAGGACTGGAATTAGAAATGCCTGTGCTTCCAGAATCCCCCAGCCATCCAGAGCTCCTAAACTGTGTCCTCAGTCAGCTGGAAGGTGTAACTTTGTTGCCAGTGTTCACTTCCTTGCGAAGGACTGCTCTTGTCAGCAGTGACAGGTTCTCTTTTCATTCTTTTTTTTTTTTT
>NW_004624822.1:5028796-5042492 GCF_000247695.1 Heterocephalus glaber | reverse complement strand
ATAACATTAACAAAAATTTAAAAACCTGTAGTGGCAAAGTTGAGGGACTGCACAGGTGTTTGTGTTGAGCACTCCCAGAATGCATGAAGAATGCCCACTCTGGCTACAGCTGGAATCCCAGACAGACCAAGGGCATGTGGCATGGAGCACAAACAACATTGCTGCAGTTCAGACAGGTAATCTAAAGTGATCTTCCTCACTCTCCTCAGCAACAAACCCATAATATTTTTAAGTGGCCTGATGGAACATCTGCTGCTGTTTCTTCTCTCCAAGAGGATGAGAGATGACCAGACAGCCAGCTTGTCTGCACTGGGGCACGGCTGACTTCCAGGGCCCTCCCGTGGAAGTTCCTCATCTTCTGGATCCTGTATGTTCTGGTGTTCAACCAGTTCCACCAGCTAGACTGAGACCAAAAAGATGGACATCCCAGCCCTAGTGCCACTCCTCAGCAGAGTTTTGAAAGAAGTTCACACCAAGATAGGAACGGAGCATGGAGATAGAACTTTCTCTTCTCTAAGATGAGGTTTTGGGCATCGTTAAAGCCAACCTGCAGATTGCTCCAAAGTAGAACTGCAGTTATTTCTGCAGAAGAGAAATTCTCACGGTGATGTCTTCAAAGCCAGAGAAGGCAAGAGCAGAAGTCCTTCCTCTCTGAAGAGAACTCATCAAGAAGAACTTGGGCAAACAGAACAAGTCTGAATGAACCCGAGAACTTTGGGGCTGGCCAGAGAGCATGGAGCCATTGGAGTGCCACTTCCAAGAGATACTTTGTGTCAACAGATGATCTTCTAAAACCCCTGACTCTTTTTAAGAGACTGCTTAAAATTATGCTGCAGGCTTTAGAATCCCCAGCACAGTGACATCATTCTTAACAGAGACAATCCAGTGTATCACATAGGATAACTTAGATCCGGGATTCTTCTTAATATTTGAACATATAAGGGCTGGGGATTTAGCTCAGTGGTTTTGCCACCTGCTGTGCAAGCGCAGGGACCTGAGTTCGATCCCGAGTACCAAAAAAAAAAAAAATTGAACATATAGCTTGGCCTTTTTGATGAGGATTGGTGTACTCACAGGTGCTGTTCTTCGAGATAACTACCACTTATTGTACTCAGTGTATGCACGCAGACTTTTGCCTACATTGGCAGTTTTTAACACACAACTGCCAAGTAGCTCTACCAGTTGACAAATGAGGCAACTGTGGCTCACAGAGGTTAATCGAGTTACTCAGGATTGCACAACTTCGTAAGTAGCACAGCTGGGCTTCTGATCTGGTTCCTGAGCACAGACGGAAGTATGGCTCCTGGTATGATGGTGTCTACAGGTTTTTATAGACTCAGGAAGATAGGCACCTTAATGGGTCAGCCTGCTCCTCTGTACAGTGGTACAGCCTGTGGCTCAGAGTTCACAGTTTGTGGTCAGAGAAGGTTGGGAGACATTGTGTAGTGGAATTAAATATGACAATGTCTCTATGCCTTCCTTATACTCTGCTTAATTTTTTTTCCAATACTGGGATTGAACCCAGGGCCTCATGCATGCTGCACCAGTGTTCTACCACTGAGCTACATCTCCACATCTCCGGCCCTTTTTATTTGTTTCTTTTTCTTTTTTTTTTTTTCCGGTACTGGGGATCGAACTCAGGACTTGTGCTTTCAAGGCAGGCGGGGTCCCACTGCACTAAATCCCCAGCCCTGTTTGTTTCATTTTTGAGACAAGGTCTCACTAAGTTCCCCGGGTTGCCCTTGACCTGTGGTCCTCCTGCCTCAGTCTCACAAGTAGCTGGAGTTCCAGCTGAACACCACCATGTGTGGGTTAAATATTATTACTTTTCATAGCACTACTTTCTGTATAGCAAGAGTATTTCTTGTTCTAGAGGTTGCGCATGAGAAACCAAATGTTTTCCAGAAACAAATAACAAAATATTGAAACAAAAATGACACTTTGTATTCTACAAGATTCACTTATGTCCTGGTTTCAAAAATCTGCTTATTCCTTGGGTCACACATTTATATTTGGAATCAAATTTCAAAAGTTTGCATAAACAAGCTTCTTTAAGAAAGCATGGAAGGAAGAGCTTGTGTGTTCACTCAGCAGAAATGAATCTGCTGGCCTTTTAGGTTTGCAATGTGGAGAAAACCCATTTGAAAAATCTCCACTTTACCTCACTGTGCCTGTAATCTTTCTCTTTTGCGTGCATACTCACGTGCGTGGGTGTGTGTGTGTGTGTGTGTGTGTGTGTGTGTATTTCCTTGAAGCTATGCATACATATTTTGGTTGCATTTCATCCAGCTTTCTGATACACCACTAGAAGAAATTCTCACAGACAAGTAATAGGATGGCACATAGCAGGGGCTTCATAGACTCAATCTCCTCAGTTTTGAAAGGGACTTTAAAAACCATGAGGCTGTAGTGGACATATGTGGTTTTGACCAGTTACTTTTCCAGCAAAGTTTCTCCAACTAGGCTCTATGTAAATTTGCTGTCTTCATCTGCCCACATCCCCGGTCCCCTCCACTGAAATTGCTTGGGTCAAGGTTTTAGAGAGACCTCATATTGCTGAATTTGGTGGTCACTTTTTTGTCCACCCGTCCCTCAGCACCCCATAGTATTTGACACAGGGACCACTCCTTCCAGCTTGAAACCCAGGCACAGTCTTCCAGCTCCCTCCAGCTTCAACGCCCTCCCACTGAGGCCCTGTAGTTGTCACAGGCCCTGGAGTCTCTCCACATCATTTCCCTGAAGCATCCCTTTCGGGCCCCTGGCTTTAGCTACCATTTACTCTTGTTGGGATGTGGATTTTCCTCAAGCATGTGGAAAGCAGCAATGTCAGAGGATGACGGGACTTGTAGGAGGTGAGGCCTAGTGGGAAACCATTGAAACTGCTTTCCTAGGAAGGAATTAATATAGTTCCTGTGAGACAGTGGTTAGTTTGGAGAGGGTTGGCAAGCCTTCCTGGCCTCTTCCCCAGCCTCTCTGGCTTCCTGTCTGACCATGTGATCTCCTGCTCTCACCCACATGCCTACCATAAGGCCATCCGCCATGACATGTTTGGACTTGCAGCTTCCAAAGCTGTGAGCTGAATGAACTTCATGAGAACCCAGCTTTGGGTATTTCATTATAGCAACAGAAAACTGATGGATATTCCATCTATTTGCTGATGATTTCTTACATTTATACTCCATGGTCCAGATTCAAGTACTTAACAGCTTAGAACCTCAAAATTAATATGTTCTAAACAAAATCATGGTGTTTTTCTCCCAACATACTCCTCCCCAGATCTTTCTTTTCTCAGTTAATGCACCATCCTTCACATAGTTGCTCAAGATTCTGTTGTTCTTATCCCCACATTCAGAGACTTAGCAAGTCCTAAAGGCTTCTTCTCAATACATGCATCAAAATTGTTTGCTTCTCTCTGTTCTCCACTGTATCACTTCTCATCTGGATTATTGCCATAGCCTGCTGACTGGTATCCTTGTTTCCACATTTAATCCTCCTATAATCATTTCCCAGGCTGGATCTTTTGAAATGTAGGTCATATGATGTGGCTCACTGGTTTAAAAATCCTTCTGTGCCTTTCTCATCACAATTAGAGTAAAATACAGAGCCTTCAACAAGACTTACAAGGCTTCCATGCCTTAGCCCAGGGCTGGCAGACTTTTCTATAAAGGGCCAGACAGTAAGTATGTTAGACCCTATGAGTCCTATCATCTCTGTTGCTATAAATCAACTCTGGTCTTCACCTCAACCATAGACAATACACTAAATAAGAAAATGTAGGGACTGGGGATTTAGCTCAGTGGGTCCAGTGCCTGCCTTGCAAGCACAAGGTCCTGAGTTCGATCCCCAGTACCAAAAAAAGAAAAGAAAAGAAAATGTAGCTATGTTCCAATGAGATGTTATCTACAGAACCAGGAAGTGAGCTGGAGTTGGTCTAGGGCCATAGTTTGCTTGCCCCTGATCTAGCCCTTTCTTGCCTTCAAATAACATCACACACCACTCTTCTTTTACAGTGGCCCAGCCTCAGTTTCCCCACACTAGACAACCTCCCAGGATGGCTACCACCATTTCTTACGTGGGCCCCCTTGATTATGCTGGCTCTGTGATTGCTTTGACCAATGGAATGTGGCAGAAGTGATATGCTAGAACTTCTTTCAATCTGAGGACTTACAAAGATTAGCATGTTCTTCTTCTCTTGGAACCCAGCCCCTGTGCTCTAAGAAACCAGAAGCCACACCGGGAGACTGCCTGGAGGAACCTGAGGAGCTCTGGGCCAGCCCCAGCTGAGCCCCCAGCCAGCAGCGCTGACTGCCCACCATGTGCCAGAGCCATCTTGCATGTGGCAACCAGATAGCATCGCATGGGACAGAACTTTCTGGCTGAGTGTGGTCACCTCACAGAATTGGGACAGAGAGCATGATTAGTAACTCAGGTCCAGTGCCTTGTTTGCAGCAACGGATAACTGAAACACACATCTTCTTCCTGTTCCTCAGATCCACCTAGCTCATTCTCCCATCAGCTCCAGTGGCTCCTTCTGCTCAGACTCAGTTGACTGGTCCTTTTCATCTTTCGCGTGAGTCTGTAGCACCTTTGTTTTCCCTTGGAAAGCTGCTCTTTCTTCAGTGCAGCCCACTGGTCAAACCCCCTGTCTTCTCACCCACCCTCATCTGGACTCCAGGCTTGTAGACAAGACCAAGCTGATTGGCAACTCTACATCCTCTTTCTGGGCTCAATTTCTGAGTCAGAACTGGGTGCATGGGCCAGGTCATTCAATGAGAGTCAGTTCCAGGAATTATTATGAGTAAGGAGAGACTCTTAGCTGGCGTTGTTAAGTTGATTTCGCATAAGCCTGGAACTGCTGGTGCCCAACCACAAAGGGCAGGACTGTCTGAGATGGACAGAAGGCCAGAGACAGAGAGAAAGTGAAAGAAGCTCCTAGATCTAGCCATAACTGAAGCTATTGTTTCTCTAGATTTTTAGCCAATACTTCTCATTCTACTATCACCCTTCTCTTCCTTTGGGTAACCTAGTTTTAGATCCATCTTCTGTCCCTTGCTCTTAAAATATCACCATTGCTAGGCTCACTCTTTACCATTTCTGCCAAGTATGAGGTTGAACAATATGAAGTTGGCATTCTTACTGGTCAAAATGACTGAATATCAGAAATCTTATATGCTACCTAACTTGAACAGCTCCAGAAATGGGAAAATCATTATTGATGCAGCCCAATTAAATATTAGAGATTTAACTCATAGAAAGTTTAAAAAACCACACCCAAATCCATCTCCTTGTTCCCCCACAGTCCTGGGCACTCTCCTCGTTTGATGTCAAGTGGAGCACTTAACTTCAAAACACCAGAGTGGAGTCTCCTGCAGGCAGAAAAGCATGAGATTATGGCCTTTTCATTCTAGAAATAATACTTGGAGAAATGTAACCTATAATGTCAAACTTTTTTTTTTAATGTGCCATTTAAGCCTTGTCTTCTCTATCTTATTTTAGTTGATTTTAAACTAAGGATCTCAGTTAGCCTCACTGAATTTGACCATGTTCAGTTTAGCTTACCATCCTTCCCTTCTTTTTTTTCTTTCTTTTTGGTATGGGGGATCGAACTTGGGACCTTGCACTTTCGAGGCAGGTGGTGGCACCACTGAGCTAAATCCCTGGCCATCCTTGCCTTCTTATTTTTATTTTTTTTTTGGTACCGGAGATCGAACTCGGGACCTTGTGCTTTCGAGGCAGGCGCCAGAACCACCGAGCTAAATCCCTGGCCCCATCCTTCCCTTCTAAAGCCACGATCCTCTCTTGCCCAGTGGGCCAGAGTCTTTTCCATTTTCTCTTATGGTTGCCAGGATACAGAAACATAATTCAGATCAACGTGAAGACCTTTGTGAATCACGATTGCACAACCCAGGGTACCAATTTTGGCATCATGTCTTCTGACGGTTTGAGACGCATGCAATCTTTATGCTCACCTAAGTCTTACTACCAACATTGAAGTGGACAGTAGAACTGAGAGTCATGCCCAGGGGAATGTGTATGGCCAGACAGTGATTCATTCACTTTAAACTTGGTTGTCCAGTCAGTCACTAGTTCTCTGAGATGGGCCAGGGATCATCTGTGTTTCTCAGGCTTGTCTACAGGAAGTGGCAGGATTCCAGCTAAGTGTCATGCTGGAACAACACAAGGGCAAAATCAATCACTAATAAACTAGCCACATGCCCTTTCCTCTTAAGGCCAAGCTTCCATCCCTGCCCACTGGGTCAAAGTGTTTGGCCATTACTCTTGCTCTACTGTAGTTGTCAGTGTAACCCAATGCAAAATAACATAAAATTGATGGCAAAGTGAAACAGCCAGTTTTGTAATCTAAGCAAGATCTCAAGAGGATTAAGAAACCAACTTTGGGGAACTGCCCTAATTCTTGCAAAGCCATTGATGTGTAAGGAAATGCAGCATCAGATGAGAGGAAAATCTGTGTGGATAAGGACCAAAAAGAGGCTTCCAGTGAATGATTTGAGTATCAAAGGAGTGAGAGGTACACCTGAGAAGATTAACAAAAGCCCCAAATATTTTTACCAAAATTTTACTCTTTATGATTGTGCTGTGAAATCAAATCTGAAGTGACAAACTTCACATAATAGGACCAT
Source organism: Heterocephalus glaber (assembly GCF_000247695.1). Next base: position 5,035,851 of record NW_004624822.1, on the reverse strand, counting down.
ACAGTTTCACTGGAAAAAAGCAAAAAATGATGGTTGATTCATTTTTGTAGTTATTGTTTTGGGGTTTTGGGGGCATTTTTTTTGGTACTGGGGATCGAACTCAGGTCCTTCTGCCTGCAAGACAGGCGCTGGAACCACTGAGCTAAATCCTTGGCCCCATTTTGTAGTTATTGTTTCTATTTTAAGACTTGGCTGGTCTTAGACCCTTTGCCTAGCCTCCTCTCCCAGGCTCTGTCTCCAAAGGTTGGGCTGCCCAGAGCTCTGCCCTGGTTCTCTCCCCTTCCACATCCCTCTCTCCCAAGTGATCCCATTCAGTCTCTGGCTTTAAATATCACCCACATGCAGGTCACTCTTAAATACACAGCTCCAGTCTTGACCTGTCGCTCACTGTCCCCTTGACATCTCCACTTGAGTGTTTAATAGCCTCTCAGACTTAGGGGCCTGGAAACAGCTCTTGATTTCAAAAGATTTGTTTTTTAAGAAGTCTTCTCCAGCTCACATATAAATAGCTGCATAAGCCAGCCATGTGTGCAGGCCAAAATCTCAAGAGTTACTCTTGATGCCTCTGTCTTTGCCCACCTCGCATCTACTGGAATAGCAATAAATTTGTTAGGCCAGGGCTGGGGATTTAGCTCAGTGGTTCTGCCACCTGCCTCGTGAGAGCAAGGTCCTGAGTTTGATCTCTGGTACTAAAAAAATAAACAAACAAAAATAAATTTGTTGGGCCTAACTTCAAAATATAACCTGAATTTGCTCTACTCCATTTCTCCTCTAGCTCCATCTGACACTAACCTGGTGGCCACAACCCTCACTAGGCCCCACAACAGCTTCTATCTAGTGTTCTAGCCTCTGCTCCTGCCTTCACAGCCAGCTCATATCTGCCAAGTAGACCTTTAAGCATATAAGTCAGATGTCATTCCTTGAATTAAAGCCCTCCGAGGCCTCTCCAATTCTTATTAGGAGCATGCTTCTTTTATCAAGTGACCCTTATTTTCTTCATAGCAATTATCATATTATCTGTAGCCAGACTATTTTGTTTATGTATATATGTAAATGTTTGTGTTCCCTTAGACTACAGGCTCCACGAGAGCAGAAACTATTTTATTTACTGCCATATTTTCATTTGCCAGAAGTTGTCATTCAATAAATGCTCAAATACAGTTATTATACACAAGAAAAATAAACTTAAAAAAATAAACTTCATAAGTTTTTTCTAAGTTAAAATCCCAATAAAGACCCCCGCCAGCACAGAGGAGGTGAGCCGCTCCCAGAGCACAAGAGGAGGCTTCTGGGCCACCGTACTACCCCCCACCAGCACAGAGGAGCAATGCAGGCTCCAGGAGAATCCCCCTGCCCCCCACACCAACATCGAAATGAGAAGAGACGCAAACAAGTCTCAAAACCAGACTTCCAGATCACCTGCAGCAACCCCAAAGGGAAATGAGATGGAAATTCTGATACTCAACCACCTGAACTCCCTGAACTGGCAACAAAAGAGGATCTGGAAAAAATGAAATCAGACATAATTTCTCAGATAACAGCAGAGATTGTGCTCATAGTGCAAGACATGATTAATAAATCTAGAGAGGAGCTGAGGAACATGATAGAATCCCAACATAGGAAACACATGGAATCCATAAAACAGATGCAAACAGATTTCCAGGAGATTAAAACTCCATTGAAAGTCTATGCAGCAGAATGAGCCAATGTGAGGACAGAATTTTAGATATAGAAGAAAAGATTGCAATTAGTGACCAGAAAAAGAAAAACTGCTTTAAAATTGTAAAGGAACACGAGAAATCAATCCAGCAGCTGGTAGACGATGCAAAGAAGAATAACATAAGACTGATTGGAGTCAATGAAGAAACAGGAGAGAGTGCAGATGACACAAAACAACTGTTCACAGAAGTGATGGCAGAAAACTTCCCAAGCAGGGGAAAAGAACTTGACATACAGATAAGTGAGGCAAATAGGACTCCTACTAGCCTTGATCAAAAAAAAATCTATACATAGGCATATAATTGTTAAGATTTCAGAAACCCAACAGAAGAACAAAGTTCTACAAGCAGTTAGAGAAAAGAAACAAATCACATAAAATCTCAATAAATATCTTTTTTTCACTATTTACTATGAAATTTTGGTTTCCTTCTATAAGGGGATTTACTCAAGTGGCCTTTATACCAATGATCTTGGAACAGTGAAGATTTCCTGTCTTGTGTATTTCCTTCCTTAGACTTCCTACATTAATGAACCATGGAATAAGGAAGTAAAGACTATGCTGATGTCATTTGTTCTTGGTTAACCCAAGCTGGGCCACTATGATCAGTCATTTTTCTTCCAGGAGCCCAGAAGCACGTTCTCCCCCTTACCATCCATTCTAGAATACTGTCTGCAATCTGTTATGCCCACTGGCTTTCAGGGTATGGAACCTTCTTTCATTTTCTTTTTAATGGAGCATGGTTTCCATCTCCAGAATTCCAGCCACATTCTAAATGTCTGCAGGTCTTCTCAGAGGACAGATAAACACTGCAAGTCTCTTTTTTGGGTTCTCTAAGTGCTCTGGCCTGCACTTTATCTGAGACAAAAGACTGGAGTCTAATTCAATTTAGGACACAAATGAAAGTTCTCATTAAAGGGGAGCGGCCACAGTGCGAGACAATTTGGCAACACAAGGATGTTACCGAATTGCTGAATTAAACAAATGCCTCTTCCATGGAGAGGCCACAGTCCCTTTCAAAAAATAGGCTTTTATAGCTATTCGAGTTCTTCTGAGAACCACACAGTTGGGGTCAAAAATATTACTGAAGGGTCTAAATTCTACTTTAAAAGTTCTCTTCCACCTTTCCATGTGCCATGATCCTACAGGGTGAGCAGGAGACTGGGGAGGGAGCCAGCTTTCCTTCTTCGCCTTGCTGCAGGGGTCTCCAGAGCTGAGGAGACACTGGGATTTTCCAATGTGCTGCTGCCAGGTGTAAGCGCCCACAGGGCTCAGTGGCAACTTGAGGGCACACGAGTGTTCTAAAGAGACCAGCCACTCCTCACATCTCTGCAGTCTGGTCAATCAGAGACATGAATTTTCATGTCGTATCATTTGAATTTTAAATTCGAGTTCCAATTTATAAAGCACCATGCCTGCCAGGCAGCACCTGCCGTGGGGCCTGAGCCAGCCTGCAGCTCCTATTTGCAGCCTCCGGCCAGAGACCCCACAGGTGGAGCAGGAGAGGATGTTGGGTGCTGGTTGTCAGTTTCTGGTCATTGACTCCAGAGCGCGGTGGAAAAGCAGACCCTTGTGTATTAGTCTGGTGAGATGTCTCTGTTCTATGGGAGCCAATAAGCAGATGTAAAGCTTTAAAAAGAAAAGGTTGTTGCAGGGCATATTTTATTGGTTGATTGACTGTGTGGCTGGAGATTACATCCAGGGTTGCACGCATGCTAGGCAAGTGCTCTTCCATTGAGCTACATCCTCAGGGGGAGCCTTCATTCAAATGCCACTGAAGTTTGACAGAAAGAACCTTAACTTCATGACTAGAAACCCACATGGCTGCTACCTTAGGCACAATTTTGGTGGGACCCTGCCTCCCGAAGTAGGAGGAAACTGCTACTTTGACATCATTATGTTTGGGGCCCTCAAATTGGTACCAGAAATAGTGCATGTATTACAGGTGCTTAAAATGTTTTGAATTAATGTTGCTGACCACTGTCCGCTTGCAAGTTTCACTTTAAAAAACGTTTTGCCAGGTGTGGTGGTGCACACCTATAATTCCAGCCCTCAGGAGGCTGAGGCAGGGGGATTGCCAAGATTTTCAGGCCAGCCTGAACTAAGAGACTTTGTGTTAAAAATTTTTTTAGCTAAAAAATTTAGGGCTGGGGATTTAGCTCAGTTCTTCCATCACCTGCCTCGCAAGCACAAGTCCCCGAGTTTGATCCCTGGTACCAAAAAAAAAAAAATTAAAAACAGCTGGACATGGTGGTGCACACCTAGCACTTCGGGGCTGTGGCAGGAGGATCACCATGAGTTCAAGGCTACCCTTGGCTACACAGAGTTCAAGGCTAGCTTGGACTGCATAAAACAAATTTAAAAGTTTTTTAAAAAAACCATTAAAAAATTCATATGTAAAACACCTATTCCCTTAGGTTTAATCCATGGGGCAGAGGAGGAGAACAAAGACAAAAGAATCACCATGAATTAGTGTTGTGTGCCAGTATTTTTGTAAATATGTAATCTTCACAGTGTCCCTGAGAGAGACAGTACAACGCCAGCCTGCTCAGCCTGCCCCATGTTCTTACTACTTTCCATCTGCTCCCGGAGGCTGAGCTTGCATGGGAACAGCCCCGTCGCTGCTGACTGGTCTCATCCAGTGTCTCCAGCCACAGCTGGGTCCTCGGGGCAGCCTGGAAATTCTGCAGCTCTCCTGACAGCTACTTCACACCAACACTCCCCTCAAACCTTTAGTTCTGCTCCAGTGCCACCCATACTGCCCCAATTCTTGGCTGATGATCTTGCTCAGGTCCTGTGCGTCCTTACCCCACCCATCCCAGGCAATTTCCTACCCAGTGGCTAGAGTTATTACAAGACCATTCACTCAAAAGAACATTCGAATTTCTCACCATGAGCTAAATGCACTGCATGATCTACCTACCAGCAGGTTTCTGATTTCATCTCTCTTCTCTCCCTGCTGTCTCTGTTCTACTCACACTCATGTGCTTGCTTTTTGTCCACACTCCAAGCACATTCCTACCTCAGGACCTTTGCACATGCTGCTTCTGTCACTGGAGTGCTGTTTTCTCCAGAAAGTTACTCATGGTTTACTTTTTCATTCATCTGCGACTTGCCACAAAAATTCTCCTCTTAGAGAGACCTTTCCTGTACCCAAAATAGCATCTCACATCTCATCACTGTTCATGCCCTGCTTCATGTTTGCCCCAAGCACTGATCCCCAACACAGTATATATGTATTTGTTTACTGTCTCTCTCCTAAGATGGAAGCTCCATGACTGTGATGAGTTTGTATCTTTTGTTCACAAAGGTACTGTGGCATCTAGTACTGTCTCACTGTTAAGTATCCAATAAGTATTTGTCAGACAAATACATTAATGGGCAAATGAATGGCGTCTCTTATTCATTCATTTATTTACTTAGAGACAAGGTCTTGCTATGTAGTCCAAGCTGGCCTTGAATTCACAGTGATCCTCCTGCCTCAGCCTCCCAAGCACTGGGATTCCAGGAATGTGCCACCACACCTGGCATGGCGTCTCATGTTTTAGAGCCCTATACTCTAAAGCCTGACATTCAAGGCCTCTCTTTGAGGATCTGTCCACTCTCCATCCCTTCCTAGGTCCCAACTCAAGATCTCTTCCTAGCCCTTCTGACTGCCCACCCCTTCCACCCTTCCTGGGCTGGCTCCCCTGTGTGGGAGGCCTTCTGTCTTTCTTCAGCAAAATCTCATGCTCCTTTATTCAAGGAAATTCTGCTTGTTATTCAAGGCCTAGTCTGAGCTTCTCTACAGAACCATCCGGTCCTTCGAGGCAGAACGATGAGTAATGTGGACACTTAGAAAAGAGGAGCCAGGGACCTTAGGGCCGCTTCCCATCTTGCCAGGAGGGAAAACACTGCTCCTTCACCTCCCCTAATGCCAGTACCGCTTCTGCCTGTCTGCTGTCTGCTGTCTGCCTTAGACTCACTCCAGGTGCTCTGAGGTTCATTGAGTCTCCTCATCCTCCCCTCCCGAGTTTCCTAGAGTTTTGAGGCAGAGATAAGTTTGTCTCATCACAAACAGATCGAGGGGGATTTTGGACACTGCCGGTGACGCCCTCTGCTCCCCTGAAGACGGAGAAATAACACCGCTTGAGCGCGGCAGGCCTCTCTGAGTGTTTATTCAGTGTCTCCAAGTGTCTGTCCACACTGACAGAAATAGAGACATCCCAAGCGTGCACCACTGCAGGCTGTGGGCTAAATGAGCAGTGGCCCCCTGCGGGAGCCCCACTGGAGAACCAGGCCCGGATTGTAAACCCATGACAATGTGTGACAAAAGCAGCAAAGAGATGGGGTCACAGAGAAGAGGCTGACTTCATCCTAGGCAGGAAACCAGGCACAAGAGCACTGGGTGTGGTGGCACATACTTGTAATCCCAGCATGGGAGCCTGAGGCAGGAGGATTGCCTCGAGTTTGATGCCTGCCTGAGCTACATAGTGAGGTCAAGGCCAGCCTGAACTACGTGGTGAGACCCAGCTCCACAAAAAAGGTGACCCAGATCTGGCCTGAAATATTCCAACAATGGCCAACAGGGGTCCTGGGATGAGAGTAAGGACGTGCACCTTTTTTTTTTTTTTTTTGGTACCGGGGATCGAACTCGGGTCCTTGCGCTTGTGCAGCAGGCAGTGAAACCACTGAGCTAAATCCCCGACCCTATGTGTGCCTTTTGGGTGAAAGGGCAAGTGATATTTAAATACAAATAAAAGTAAAGTAATGTCAAACTAGAGTATACTTTTTCTCTAAATGAGTGGTTTTCTAACTTTTTGGTGGCAATACCCCCTCTTTATTTTACTTATTTATTAATTTATTTATTGAAGGTAGTTTTGCCATACTGGGGATTGAACCTAGGGCCTTTGCACTGAGGCACATCCCCCACTCCTTACTCCACTTTTAATTTTGAGAAAGGGTCTTGCTAAACTGCTAAATTGCCCAGGTGGGCTAGAACTTACAATCCTCCTGCCTCAGCCTCCCAGAGTGCTGGGGTTACAGGTGTGCACCACCATGCTGGGCTCCTTTATATTCTTTACAATGATTAACTATCTCAGAGAACTTCTGTGGTCAGGCATGGTGGCACTTGCCTGTAATCCCACCATTCAGGGAAACTGAGGCAGGAAGATCAAAATTTTGAGCCTGGCTTGGGCAATTTTTTTTCCTTTGTTACTTGCCTAGAACAATTATAATTTTTTTTCAGATTTTACGGAATTTACAAGGATATGGAAAGCATATTTCAAAAATCTGTTTTGAAATAAATTTGACAACTTCTAAGAAGTACCTTGGAAGACAAATTAATGAAACTAACTCT
>NW_004624822.1:5001407-5025761 GCF_000247695.1 Heterocephalus glaber | reverse complement strand
ATGTCTTGCACCATGAGCACAATCTTTGCTGTTATCTGAGTAATGATTTCTGATTTCATTTTTCCAAGATCCTCTTTTGTTGCCAGTTCAGAGAGTCCAGGTGTTTGAGTATCAGATTGTTCCATCTCGTTTCCTTTTGGGGTTGCTGTAGATGATCCAGAAGTCTGTTTTTGAGGCTTGTTTACGTGTCTTCTCATTTCCAGGGTGTGTGTGTCTGTGCTTCTGGTGCCTGCGTGGCTCACCTTCTCTGCCCTAGGAGCCTGGGATGGTGGCGGGGGAGCTTCCTTCCGGTTGCTGGGACCGGCTTAGCTTCTCTGCCCTAGGAGCTTGGGCCTGGCTTGGGCAATTTAACAACTTAGCAAAACTCTCTTGAAATAAACAAGAAATGGGCTGGGGATATAGCTCAGTATAAAGGCCCTGGGTTTGTGTGTTTCATATTTTGAAAATCTCTTTAATGTGGAGCTTCACAGATGGCTGATGGGTCCTTGTGTCCTCTCAGTTGGGTGCAACATTGTGTTGTGTTGCTTTTGGAAACTCCAATATGCATTCAGGAGAGAATGAGTTAAAAAGGTAACTCCTTATTATAGTCAGGATTTTGGCAAGGGAGTACATTTAATACAGGACACATAATTTATAGGATTATTTTATGATATTTACCCAAAAAGTCAAATATAGAGGAGGGCAAGAGATTAGTCACATACTAGAGACCTAAAGAATCCAGCCAGGGCCTGGATTCCACAGCAATGTCCTGCACAAATCTGGCTGAAGGCCTAAAGTCCAAGGCAATGTTCTTTACGAGTCCAGCCAGAGACCTAGAGCCCACAGCAATATCTCATGCTTGTCCATATTGAGGATCTGCACCCAGAAGGCTCAAAGGCCAGTGGTGGAAGCCAGAAGACCTGCACAGGTGGAGTGAAGGATTTGTGCCAACAGGCTTCGGGATCTGCACTGGAGCTGGGAAGGGATGCTCACAGTGAAGATCAGAGGTCCCCTGAAGAGAACAGCAGCCACTCCCAGCGAGAATGAGGTCCTAAGCTCCTCCTCCAACTAGAACAGCCAAGTTTGCATCAGGTAAACCAGTCACAGCAAGCTTCCCCTATAAAATCAACAGCCCATGAGCTTCCCTTCCAGTTTTCTTTTTACGGCTATTGACAACAATCCTCAGGTGGTTCTTCCATTCCCAGCCACGCTCATTCAGTTCAGCTGGGCATTACAAGTTGGCCAGTAATTAATCCACCACTCTCCCCTTTTAGTAGTAGTGTGGAAGTGGTTTTGATTTCATGGACGCCCTGAAAGGACCTCCTAGGATCTTCAGCCCATACCTCAGATCCACCATCAGTATTCTCACTAAAGTAAACATTTAATGTTTACTTGGCTTATAAGCAATTTATGTGGCTTGCCCTCTGTTATGGACTAATGTTTATGTTCTCTCCAAAATTCAAATGCTGAAATCCTAACCCGCAATGTGATGATACTAGGAGGCAAGGCCTCTGGTACTGTGATCAGGAAGGTGGAGCTTTCACAAATGGGATTAACATCCTTATAAAAGAGACCTCAGCGAACTCTCTTGGCTTCTTTCTGACTCATGAGGATGCAATGAGAAGTTAGCAGACTGCAGTCCCAAAGTGGCCCCACCACACCTTGATCATAGTAGTACTTTGTCCTCTGACTTCCAGCCTCCAGAACTGTGAGTTTTGTGTCAGTTTTCTGTTGTTTATAAGTCACCTGGTCTATGGTACTTTGCTGTTGCAGCCCAAAGGGACTCAGACACTTCCTTAGTATGTGTAGAGGTGTTGTGGCACAGCGGAACAGCTCAGTGTTACAGCCAAGTGCTACAGCTACAGCAGTGTGAAGACTTGAAAATCCAAAAGTTACTGGGAGAAATGGAGAAAAACCTCTTATTAGCCAGCTGGCTCAGAGGAGTTTGCCCACTGTGAATTCAGAGCCCAGAGTTGCAGTTTATATACAATTGGAAAAGGAAGTTGAGAGGAACCTTTTAGGGCAGAGATGTAGCTAGAAGCGGGAAACTTGGGTAGAAGTATCAGGTACTAACAGTTACACTGAATAGAACACTTTTGATACATTGAGCAGGTGTATCACACAGCACAATCACAGAACATTTTGATACACTGGGCAGGAACACGGTGCAGGCCCAACAGTCACATTTCTGGGACAGAACATCTTATTGGAAAAAAAAACATGGGCGGGGGAAGCAAAGGCAAAGGCCCGTCCTATTGCGCATTATTGTTTCATCAGAAGCAGAGTTATAAGATGGCCCCATTTCCTGCTCCTCGTGTGCATCTCCCCTGCTCCCCGTGAATGTGAAGGAATAGTTACTCCCATGATTGGGTTATAGCTAGGACACAGTAGATTTTAAGACTGGGTGATCACTGTGGTTGGACTTGACCTGACCGGGTCCCGTTAGAAGGTTGCAGCCCTCTCTAGAAGGACAGACTGATGCAGCACAGAGTCTTTGGTGCTGGCTTTGAAGATGGAGGTGGCCACATGGCAGCACTTGCAGGCAGCTTCCAGGAACTGATTGCTCTTGGCTGTCAGCAAGGAAATGGGACCTCAGTCCTAGGGCCACAAGGTGGCCAGCAACTGAATGAGCTTGGAAATGGTTCTTCCTCGAGGAAGGAATTCAGCCTGATTCAGCCATGCCATGACTGAACTTTGCATTTACAGACCTGTGAGATGATAAACAAGTGTTGTTTTAAGCCACTTTGTTACACAGCACTAAAACCCAATACTGTGTGTATTGTTTTAATGTTATATTTAAATTTCACAAATAATTATAAATAATCCTCCCTGTTTAAAGTGGAAACTACCAAGAAACCAAGTTTCCTTTGACCCCTTTTCCCTATCCCAGCCAATCCTGGGCCCTTCCCCACTCTTCTTTTTAGGGGTAGCCACTCTGTTGGGTATGAATCCTCCCAGACCTTTTTTCTATGCATTTTTGTGGATGTATTTTTCTTTAACTTTAGAAATGCAATGAACATTATAGCTGGGCCAATCTCCTAAAAATAAGGCAACAACAATCTGAAATAATGTTCTAGAGCAGGTTCTTTATCTCCCATGAGGCATTTTGACCCACTCTAATGCTCTTAGATCTAAACTTAACCTGGTTGTTTGGGGTAGTGGTGTAGAATGGTATCTGGGGTTCCACCAGCTGAGACCTTTAATGGCTCATTTGCCCCTGCCTCATCTACTCCTGGAAAAACAAAAGTAGCTATGTCTTTAACGTGCTATGTCAAAACATCTCACAGAATTGCCAGTTCACCCCTGAGTTGATGGCAACGAGCAGGTGTGACCCTTCCAGAAACAAACCCGTGGCACATACCTACACTGTCCCTGCAGCCAGGACAGAGCTCCTTAGCATGTGTGGCACACAGTGCCAGCATGTACAGGGGGGTACCTGGCCAAAAAAGTAGCGCCCTTGTCAAGCTTCTGGTAAAACCACCAGAAGCAGCTCTTCCGACATGTCTTTGATGACAAGCGCTCAGAAAGAAGCTCCTTTGCCAAGCAAGCTTGTCCTCCAGAGCCACAGGACAATGGGGCACAAGGCTCTGTGTAATCATCATTGGTGGTTCGGTGGTAGAATTCACAAGGCTCTGTGTAGAAAGTGCACATGTTGTGGGTTCCGTAGAGAGGGAAACCTCGGCAGGGACCTATCCTATGGTATGTCCTCACCAGACCTTGAGCTCCCTGACAGTACAGCGGCCCTGACATTTCCGAACAGCAGACGGACCCTTTTACTGCTTGGCCTTTTGTGATGCTGACTTTGGCAGGCAAACTTTGCTTCTCTGTTTGCTAAGAGTGGCAGGAACCCCACCAGCTCACAGATCCTTGGCCACAGTGAGTCCGTCCACAGGCCTTACACTTGCTGTCTCCTTGAGAAGGCCATACCCACCCACGTGACTCCCAGCCCAATGGGTTCTCCATGCTTCCTGGCTACCAGACAGAGCCATCCCACGCCTGGGAGAGCTGTGTGTAGGGACAGAGGTCTGCCCTGGGGGCCCCAGCCTTGGCCCCGTGATGCAGTGCAGGAGCTACCGCTGATTGCGTTCTTTCCTGTGTTTGTGAGCGGACAGTTCAGTTTCCTTTTCTGAGAAGTCTTCAGCAGGTAGATGTAGTTCCCCAAGTTCCCCAAAGGGACAAACGTGCTTTGGGTATAGGGGTTTGAGCGGTCCCAGATCTGGTCCAGGGTCACTGAGTTTGGCTCCTAAAGGTGACTTCAGAGCGTGGACAAACCCCCAACTTAACAGCAGGCCTCGGCAGCAGGGGAGGGAGCGTGCTCCCCCAACCGCGTCCAGTGGCTCGTGACCTTCGGGGCGCCCTGTTACAGCGGGGTGGGCTCTCCTGTCTCAGCACCCCAGCGATTTTGAGGGAGCTGGGGTTTGTGTGACGAGCCCTGGGCGATTGGGATGGCCCGGTATGGGCGGCCCGGACGGGACGGGGGCGGAGCGGGCAGCGCTGCGCTGACGGCCTCGGCAGAAAGGGGGCGGCCGCGCCCATTTCCTCCGCCCAGCGCCGCCGCGGCCCGAGCGATCTGCAGCGGGAGCGGCGCCTCCGACCGAGCTAGCGCCGGCCGCGACCCCTCGGGGCGCACGGCCACCCACATGGACGCGGCGCTGAAGCGGAGCCGCTCGGAGGAGCCGGCCGAGCTGCCGCCGGCCCGGGACGTGGAGGAGGAGGAGGAAGAGGGGATGGAGCAGGGGCTGGAGGAGGAGGAGGAGGTGGACCCCCGGATACAGGTAGGGCGCGCGGGGCGCCCGCACCCCGACTCAGCGAGGGCTGCCGCGGAGGTCGGCGTGTTCGCGTGACCGGGCTTCGCAGTGTCCGCCGTCCGGGGGTGAAAGCCCCGTGGGTCGAGGAGCGCAAAGCGGGGCTCAGCGCACCCCACTCCGCGCCCCGGCCGGGGGGAGGCTGCGGCGCCCGCGTGGACGCGGCCTGGCTGCACTGCGGGGACCCCCGCAACCGCGCGGGACCGGGGTCGCTGCTGCGTGCGGGCGGCTGAGCGGGTGTGCAACAAAGAGAAGAGGGCGGGGGCCGGCGGAGTCGGGGCCGGGGCCGGGGCGTCCCGGTGGCGAGTGGCCCGACTGGGCCCGGGGCCGGGGGTGAGGGCGAGGGCGTCAAGTCCCGCAGCTCCAGCCGGCAGCGGGGCGCCGCTCCAGCCCGAGCCGCCTCCTCCCGCGACTCATTGTTAGCACGCGAGGGCTTCCCGTTCCGCACGGCCTGAAACGGTTTAAAACCCTGCGTTTTTCCTTGTGGTGTGGTCGGGAATGAACAGAAATCGGGGACAGCTGATGCGCAAAACTGACGCGCAAAACTGACGCGTGGAGGCGGCGAGGGAATGGCCTGGCTTTCTGTGCCTCCATTTCCAAGAGAGATGATTAAAAAACGATTTCCAGACCGAGCTGTAGGAATGACAGCTTAACCTCTTCACCCTACTGTGCAAGAAGCACAGCCAAGGTCCATTTTTCTACTTCCATAAATCATTTTTTTAAAAAAACAACACTGCTTTTAAGCATTCCCTGCAATTTCTGGGACCCTAATTGGTTTTTAGTGCACAGATCAATTAAAGCACACTTAACTCGCAGGTTGAGGTTTAAATGAATTGTTTCAGCAGATTGGTAAGATAAAGATCAGGTGGGAAAATATCTGCATTAGAAATTACTGTTAATTAAAATCATCAGTAAAAAAATAAAATCATTAGTTTGGACTATGAAATCTAACGTTCTTGGTATGGAATTTTGTTAACAAGATCCTTTGTTTGCAGAGTAAAGAGTTAACTTCACTTTGGGTCCTCCATACAGAATGTCATTTTCTAAATGTTTAGAGGATTGGAATTAAAGCTAGTTTAAAAAATTAAGCCAGGTAGGTTGAGTAATTTGCAGTTGGAAAAAAAGTTTTTCATCTCTTTAGAGGGAGATACTCAACTACTGATGAATTCATACTAGAAGTTTGCCCTTTATTTAAATGATTTCCCTGGGTTTATACTTTTGGCTTGGTCTTGCTTACTGCTTCAAGTCAAATGGTACTCTTTGATTTGGTTTCCGAAACTATTCATAACAATTAAGTTTATCTTGAAGACATGTACCTGGAATAGACATTTGACCTTCCAAAGAAAGACAAGTCCCTGGGACTTTAAAAGACAGTGGTAGGAAAGCAAAGTATAAACAAAAATATTTAAGAAATGTTGATAGTTTGCTGTTACAGCCAAGCTTCCACTCTTCCTTGAGAGGACTCTCCTCCTCCTGCGATTTGGGGTGGGGTGACTTTAGGTTACAGACTAAGTTACACTGGAAACAGAAGTGATCCTTTAAATCTCTTTTCTCCCTTCCTCCCTAGGGTGAACTGGAGAAGCTAAATCAATCCACTGATGATATCAACAGGCGGGAGACTGAACTTGAGGTACAGAGAGCAGGGTCCCTGTTCTTGAAGTGACAGGACTGGGGCTGGTGGGAGCCCCCCTTGGGAGTTGAGCAACAGCATGTCTCTGTCAATGGAGTACATTATGAGCCCAGCCTGTGGGCGGAACACACACGGATCCAATTTCACTTGTTTTCATTATGGAAGCTCCTTGGGGCCAAACCCAGGGTTGTACGGAGCATTACACAACATATAAGCCCAAATTTCAGTGTATCTGTGCAAAAGCTGAAAGGGCTGAGGGGAAAATTAGCTGAACTCTCTAATGGAAAAGAATGAATGAGCTCACAGAAGCTCTTAAATATTTTAGGGCGGCTCCTTCCAGTCATGCTTGGGACTGTTCGAATATCAATGTTTTGCTTTCCTGTCCTCATAATTCACACCCCCTTTCCACTTGCCTGCCCCTTTCTTTATTGCTTGCTTTTGCTTGGAACATAATTATCTTAATGGTAACAAAAGGATGTTTAAACTTGGGAAGAGCTTTCCTGCTGGGAAAAATGTTGGGGGATAGGAGCCTGATTTGAATTTCAGGAGCATTTTCCAACTTGAGCATAAGCAAGTCAGCGTTCTTCACACTGCCAGTTAGTCTCCACCCCTTTTTTGTATGGTTGGATTTATCCACCAGCAAATGTGAACAACCGAAGTTTACATCTGGGAACCTGTGAATGACTGACAGGACTGAGGAAAAGCAGGGAGCTGTTGGGGGAACTTGTTTCTACGGTAGGAGAAGTGGCAAGAAAGGCTAATGGAAAGTCTCCTGGGAGTTCTGTGGTCCCTAATGCCTGTGTAGCCATGGAAGCTGCATCCAGCCAAGTGGATCAACAGGTTTGTTGCTCTGAGCTATGTGAAGGGTTCTCCCTAACCCACATTCTGATAGATCCTAGGAATCCATGAATACTGGCTGTCCTTCTCTCTCCAAGGAAAGTAAAAACTGTGGCTTGTTTAATTTATTTTCAGTTTTAATAAATTAAGCCTCTTGTGTGTGGAGTGGGGGCTGGGGGATTGAACCAAGGGCCTTCACACTGGGCTACCTCACCCCCTTTTAAAAAAATATACTGTGAGACAAGGAATTGCTGTATTGCCCAGTATGGCCTCCAATTTATGATCTTCCTGCCTCAGCCTTCTAAAGTGCTGGGATTACAGGTATGCACCAGCACTCCTGATTTATTCAAACTTCTCAGAATCTCAGATTTCTAACACTCGAAGCAACAAAACCTCTGTTACTCCTCTAGCACATTAGTATTTACAAAATGGTTTTTTTTGTTTTTGTACTGGAGTTTGAACCTAGCGCCTTGGGCATGGTAGGTAAGCACTGAAGCAGTGAACTATACTCTCACCCTTATAAAATGTCTTTTACAAGCCTTTTCTTATTCCATCCTGTCATAATAGCCCAGAGCAGTGCAGTTCAATAAGGTAGCCACGTGCAAAACACGACATTTAAGTTAAAATTTAATGAGTCTAGAAGTTCAAGGTAGCCCTTTTTTTTTTTGATACTGATGATTGAACCTAGAGACTAGCACTAGCTCCAGCTCCAGCCCATCTTTTTAAATTTTGAGACCAGGACTTGATAAATTGCCCAGACTGGCCTGAAACGTGTGATCCTCCTGCCCTGGCCTCCTGAGCTGCTGGGCCTGCAGACATGCGTACTGCACTCAGGAGCGCAGTAATTACTGGGCAGATCAGGGAAGACCTGTGCCATGGCAGGAGTTTCTGTGGGCCTGAAGTGGTAGGGCTGCTTCCTTCCAGGTGAAAAACTCAGTGTCTCATGTTCAATGATGCAGAGAGGTGGATCGCCGATCCCAGTCCCAGGCATTTTCCAAACCCACCGTGCAGTTCTTGTTTTCTACCATCCCAAATGTGAGTAGACAAGTTGGAAATAATTTTTTTTTTTTAATAATGCCTACTATATACTGGCTACTAATCTGGGTAATGAACAAGATGGCCCCATGTTTCAGCCCTCAATGATGCCGAGATTCAGGGGATTAAACAGGCTCAACTGAGTCAACTCTTATTAGCCCTGACTTCTGAATTCCACTTGTGAATGCACTTAGGTATTCATATGTCACAGAAAGCCACCGGACAGGCGTTTCCTGTCTGGCTGTGGAGAGCATTTGGAACTCCTTGTGGGACGAGCCGGAGGGTGTACGGAAGGCAGCTGGGACTGGACCGTGTGCTGGCTGACCTTCTCATGGTGCTATTGTAACCAAGACTCACTTAGAGAAATATGGTATACGAGCCACGAAGTAATTAAAGACACCCTAGTGGACACATTCAAAATTTAAAAAGAAATAGCTGAAATTAATTGTAATATATTTTGTTCAACCCAGAATATCTGAGATAGTATAATTCAATATGGAGTCCATAGAAGAGTTATGAAGGAGAGGACTAGGAATGTAGCCCAGTGGTAGAGTGTTTGCCTAGCATGAGCAAGATCCTGGTTTTGATCCCCAGCACCACCAGAAAAAGAAAAAAAGACTCCACGTGTTTGTGTACTAAACAAGATTTATGCGTATTTCATACTTAGAGCACATTTCCCATAGGACCGTCACATTTTGAGAACTCAGTAACATATGCCCTGGGCAGCCCAGATGTAACAGGTGTTTCTAGTCGAGCTCCCCATTGTGCTGGTGGAGCCTGGAGCAGAGGATCTCATGTATCTGTTGGCAGTGACTGTGATTCTTCAGGTATACCCTGGCCAGCAGCTTGTGTCAGACGCCCTGTTGGCCACTGCAAATTCCCCGGCTGAACCAGAGAGGAGGAGACCTTGGCCTTAAGCAGTTGCCATTTTAGTTGGGGCGGGAGTAGAGAGGTAGATGATAATTAGAGAAGGAGAGTGATATGATGAGAACACTTGAGCAGAAGCCTGCGGGAGGACAGTGTCCGTGTGAAAAGGATGGTAGAAGGAGCGAGCACCTGGCTGTGGTCGAAGGGCGTATGCTAACGGATGTGGGACAGAAAAATGAACCATTTTAGTATAGAGCCCACTTGGTATCTGCAGTAGTTGTGTTGTATAAAGCTGTAGCTACTGAGTTAGCAAATACTGAACCATTGCTCTTAGGGGAAATACAGAGTTCTCAAAAGCCCTGATCATAACATTTTTACCAATATATAACCTTGTTTTTACTTAAGCATACCTACTATGTGTTATATATTATTGACTCACATTGAACTTGTGGTGACTACTACCTAACATCATTTCTCCATAAGCGCCATCACAGCCTTCCTGTGCTCAGGAACAGTAGATAGTACTACCTCTACAGGCCATTTTTTTTTGGTACCGGGGATCGAACTCAGGACCTTGCACTTGGGAGGCAGGCGGCGGAGCCACTGAGCTAAATACCCAGCCCCTACAGGCCATTTTTTAACAGCAAAAATTGCCAAATCCCCAAAAGGCTGAAAAACATGACTCTAAATAGATCCTGAAAAGGATACTTGTTTACTGGATGAGCACGGAGGCAGGGAGGCGGAGCTTGGGTTGGTTTGCTGTCAGCTGGTCTAGTGAGTGACTCAAAATTTTCTCTGTTCTGAGGGAACTAGAAAGTGTCTGGGTGTTGATTTGGGGGTTATGTATAAATTGTAGTGAGTAGACAAATTTTCACATGTGGAATCTACAGATAGTGGGGATTGACTGTACTTCCAGGGCCCCCATCTGTACTTTGCTGTCCTCTTTCTCTTTGCCTTTTGTTATGCACTGGGGTGTTCAGCACCTCTCCTCACTCTGAGCAAACCATACTAGTGACCAGATTGCAGGAGTTGCTAAGCTGTTCACAGAACAAGGCACAATGTAGTTGTCTGTGCAGCCATTGGCCGGGAAGCTGCTCCTGGTTTTATGTTTTGTGTCCCATTCCTTGACTTGTGTGTTTCAATTGGAGATGGACAGGAAGGCCTCTAGGTTTGCCCCGACCTTATTTGAGCAGTGCTGGGTCCCTTTGCAGTCTGACTTCTGTCAGAGAGCCAGTCTTCTTGAGCTGTTGAGGGGAAGTACCTTTTAACCAGAGAGGCTTTTGAATGTTTCAGATTAAGAAAATAAATGCATTTTCCCCAGGCATATTGATTATTTAGCTTTGATTTTTCACCAAGTGTTCATTGAACACCTATTATATGCCAGGGGCAGTTTGGACAGAAGTCCCTGCCCTTCCAAGCCTTACAGAAAGGGAGGAAATGGAACAAACAGTTAAAATCCAAAGTAGGTCATGTGGTCCTGTATGCTAAGGAGAAAAGGCCATAGTGGGACTAGGTTGTGGGGATTTGAGTACAGAGGGAGTGCGAGGAACAGTGTTATACAGTGTGGACCCCAAACTGATGCTGCAAAAAACAACCTTGAGGTCGTGTGTGGAAGGGTGTTTGGGCCAGAAGGAAGGGCTGGTGTAAGGTGGGAGTGTGGCCAGGCCCCGCTGAGGGCCTGCAAGGGAGGACAGTCGGTAAGCGGTGGACGGGAGAGGAAGGCGTGAGTCAGAGAAAAAAGGGTCGTTCCTGTGTGTGGCACCTCTGCCAGGTAAGATAATAGAGGCAGTGTGCTGATGTAACTAAGAATGCACAGTACAGAGAGCAGTCTTCTTTCAAATGTTTGTTAAAACAGATGCCATGCAGAGACTTCTAAGATTTGCAACACTCCATGCCACTGTTATTCTCTTTTTAATTAGCACATGTTTGCAATACATAATGTCTGCATTCCTCGTGTGGGATTGGTACCTCTACATAGCATATCTTAATTCCTTTTTTCTTTTTTTATCTTGAATTTTATTTTACACTTTTTTTATTAGTACGTGTTTGCAGTTTGCACAGTTTACAGTTGTTTTAGGGAGTGGTTAACTGTACATATTACAGCTTTTTTTTCCTAATCCCCTCCCCCCCATTTTCCCTCTCACTATTTACATATTTGTTGTTATTTCTTTCTTTCTTTATTTATTTATTTAAATTTAATTTTATTTTTTTTGGTACCAGGGATCGAACTCGGGACCTTGAGCTTGTGAGGCAGGCGCCAGAACCACTGAGCTAAATCCCTCAGGCCCTGTTGTTATTTCTCTTAGCTCATATTATGGCATACACATTTTGCAGTGGTTGGAATTATTAGGATGGACATGGCGCGTCTTTATCCCTCTCATTTCCGCTTCCCCTCCTCCTCACCCCCTGTCCATGTTCCCTTGGACTACTTCCCTATTGGGTGAGATCTACTTGTCCCTTTCTGTCTATCCTTTATCTTTTTTTTTTTTTTTGCCTCTCTCAAATGAGAGGTACTATACGATATTTAAACTTGTGTGTCTGATTTATTTTACTCAATATTTTCCAGGTGCATCTGGTTTCCTACAAATGCCTCAGATTTATCATTCTTCATAGCAGAGTAGTATTCCATTATATATAGATACCACATTTTGTTTATCCAGTTGTCTGTTGATGGGTATACAGGCTGCTTCCAGGATTTAGCTGTTACCAGTTGTGCGGCTATAAACATTGATACGCAAGTATCACTGTACTATGATGATTTAAGCTCTTGGGAGAAGATACCTAGCAGAGGAGGAATAGCTGGGTTGTTTGGAATTTCCAATTTCAATTCCTTGAGAAATCTCCATAATGGTTGTACTAGTTTGCATTCCCACCAGCAATGCAGGAGAGTTCCTTATTGGCCACAGCCACACCAGCCTTTGTGATTGTTTGATTTCCTAGTGATCACCATTCTTTCTGGAGTAAGATGGAGTCTTAGTGTTATTTTATTCCCTTTTTCATCCCCTTCCCATTTGAGAAAGATCTATCTCCCTACTTCCTATTGGCTGTCTTTTATTTTGCTCTTTTTGTATAATTTGGTGTCTCATAAGAGAAACCATGCAGTGCTTAACCTTGTGTGTCTGATTCACCTGTATTTTAAAACCATGTGTGCAGTGTTTTTGTCATCTCCCTTGGTTGCTCGGAAGGTGGGCTGTTCTGGGCTGATGCAATAGAGGCCAGAGCAGGAAGGAGGAAGGGTGTAGCTGGCCCTGGTTACCTTGCACAGCCCTTCAGGTTCCCGTTCATCAAAAGCTGCCTTCTTCAGCCTGCATTTCCCCAGGGAGGCAGGAGCAGTTCACTGTACATGTTTGTGTTCTTCCCTCTCTGCTCAAGACGGAATGGTTTCTGGACCATCTTGCCGAGTGGCATGAAAAATCATTGATTCTGGATATCTGTGTCCCCCAAATTTATATAAGGCCTGCACCCAGGATCTGTCTTTTCCTCTTTTCAGAAACCAGCAAACATTTTCTCCTAAGCAAAAAGAAATGAGAGATGAGAATAATTGTTTTGAGTTTAGGACTCCAAAGGTAAGCCAGGGGAGGAGGGTATGAATTCTCATGCAGCGTGGCCTCTCTTTAGTGAATTATTAGTACAAGTCCGAAGAGAAGAATTCCTTTATTTATTTATTTATTTTTTAAGAATTCCTTTATTCAAGGGCAGGGTTTTCACATCCTAGTGTTTTCCCCTTCAAGCCCTTTCTGTGTGTGCATGTGCACTGGGAGGAGGAGCCTTTTGAGACTTGAGTTGTACTTTGAAGAAGGGGCAAGGGATATGGGAAATGATAAATGGATGGGAGGAAGGAACAAGTGACTGTTTCTTGAAGCTGGCACCAAATCTAGACCTGGTGGCAGGCTGCCTGGTATGGGCCGGGCGAGGGCTGATGTCTGTTCGCAGATGAGCTCTGGTTTAAGTGAACATGGTTTCTAAGACCTTCGTGCAAGAAGCATAAAGCTCCAGCCGGAGACTGTGGTGGTCTACAAAACATCTGCTGCATCCCTTCCCTCATGGAGCTTGCTGTTTCCTAGATGTAAGCAGTGTACTTAAAATGGAGTAAGAAAGATGCCAGGCCCTTTGAAGGCCACTGAGGCTTTGCTGGTATAGGGAGGTATCAGAGTCGAGACCTGGAGGACTCAGATTACCTCAGGTTAACATAGCAGCCTGGAGGTAGAGAGGAAGAGAGGCGACACGACACGCACCCCTGTCGCCATAGCAGGAGCATGTTGGTAATGGGACCCTGTAGCAGCTGGCTGGTGTAAAGATAAGAACTGGAGGTCTCCTCTGAGCACCTTTTGGGCGACCTGCCTCCTGCAGCTGTGACCTGACATTCGTCCAGCAGAGTGGTGGGCTTAGGGCCTTGTGCCTTTGCTCTGCTTGCCCGCCTTTGGGGCGTAGGTGAGTGCGGTACCATTTGCAGCTAGTAGAGTGCCTTGGTTCTAGGACAGATGGTGGCCCTTGGCCTGGCTTGGAATCCCGGTTCACCACTTAGTAGCTGTGGGACGTTTATGGGTCACATAATCTCAGTATTTCAGTTTCTTCATCTGTAAAGTGGATTGTGTCTTAGCTTTTGCTGTGAGATGACCAAGCCCCAAAGCTATGGGGAAAGGGAAGGCCGTACGTAGTCTTGGCATCAGGGCATATGGGTTAATACAGAAACTCTGATGACTTTTAGGGGTGCGAGGCACCTTGAAACCCCAGACTCCTCATCTGTGAATGTAGGGGCTGTGATTTTAGCCCCCCTTCCCCGAGTGGCTGGAGGATGGGAGGCGATGCCACAGGAGAGAGTCCCCTGAGGGCCGTCCAGCCTGGGTAGACAAGAGGCCTACTGTGTGCTAGGCTGGCAGGAGGGCGAAGGCCCACTGGGTGTTGGTCACAGACAAGGCTCCATTGAGATGTCCACTGGGGCCACGCTGGCCACAAGGTCTGGCGACGGCTCTACTCTTCCCACCCTGCTCCAGCCGAGACCTTTCTTTGTCAGAGCGACGAGTGCTGGGCAGGATTCCGCAGATGGACTTTGTAGTCGCTGGGTCAGCAAGGCCTCATGCTGTGACCTGTCTGCTGCATGTGGAAATCAGTTTGTTTTCCCGAATGAGTCCAGCCTTGTTGGGGGGTGTCTTCTCCTGGGATTTGCCTGGCCTATAATTAGTCCTCAGTAGGTGATTGCATGGATGAATAATAACAGATTGCCCCTATGGCTGTGTGACCTCGGACAAGCGGTGTAATGTCCTGGGCCTCCGTTTCCTCATCCCAGTGGTGGCAATAAATGTTACTGCTCTGTTACCTTGGAGTTGGGCGAGGTCAGGGCTGTAGTACGGTGGGTATTTACAGGAAGGCTGTTTTGTCTAAGAATGCCTTTTCTGCCTATTTTGGTCTCCTAAGTGCCCTCCAGTATAAGAAGAGCTATACTAGTGAGCACCCGCTGTGTACCAGGCTGCATCCTATGCACCTTTGCACATATAAACTCACGAGTCCTTAGAACAGCCTTGTGAGGTAGCTATCACTGCTCTCATCTTGCAGCTAGAGTACGTGTGTCCTCATCCCCAGGCAGATCTTAGGAGGGGCCTCCTTGGACACTGATAGAATACAGTTCCGTGCTCCTTTCCCTCCCCAAGGCCTGTCCACTTATGAAAGTGTTGGCTCATGAAAGTGTGAGATTCTGCCCTACTTGAGGGTGTTAGCATTTTAAGAGTGGCCTTTCACATTAAAGGATGACACATGGATATAGACAAAGGACCATCCATGGTCCATTTAGTAAGAACAAATAGGTAAATAAATTATATGTAAAATGTATTATAAAACCATCTGTACAGTAAAAGAATTTATGCATGTGAGAGAAAAGTCTAGAATGGAGTTATTGCTGTGGGGTGAAGGATTTGCAGTGCTTGTTCCCAATTAAGGTGAAGTAAATACAGTTATTAATACTTTGACATTGCTGTGACATCCAAGTGGCATTTCACTTTCCTAGTTCATTTTTTCTTGTATTCTATGATTCTGTGGAAATACTGGTTTACAATGGATCAGGGTTAAAAAAAGAAGTGTGGGTCTAGAAAAATGTACCCTCCATTGTTACTGAGGTTATTGCTATTGCTGAGAATGCTGGGGATTTTATTTTTTATTTCTTGGTGCTTTCTGAATTGTTTACAGTGACCATGTTTTATAATTTTCATAAGAGATGGGTGGGGAACGAAGCCTATTATAAAAAGATGCTTTATGAACCAAAGAAATGACTTTATGGAAGGAATTTTTAGGAACTATGAAGACTTTTGGGGAAAACTTCAGACTTAATAGTTCCTGTCGAATTGTAGATAAACCCTGATGTTGGTAGGGTTGCTTGGTGAATTACTGAATTGTTGAACTCTTGTTGAAAAAATTCATGGAAGAATGCAAAATGTTTTAGGATGGTCTGCAGCCAAGACTCCCTCGGGTACATGCTTATTTATAAAGAATAAAAATCACCAAGATACAATAGTTGGAAACATTTCAAATATTAAGAATATTTAGACATTCAGACTTAGTTGCTAAATGTATTTGCATCATTTCTAAATGGATAGACTTGTGGACACATTTTCAAGCCTTGCACAAATCTTGGCTGAAATATAGAAATAGTTATCTAATATTGAAATTGACTCTATTGCCTTAAAAAACTTGGATGTCTTCTGTTTAAACTGTAAAGATCTGGGAAATGATACACAAAGGGTCCGGGATCCTCGCGAGGACCCATCGTAGGGTCACAGGTGCTTGCTGTTGTAGTGCAAGCTGACTTTGTCACAGTCATGTGACTGTCCCAAGGTACCTGTCCTCCGGCTCTGAGGTGTTCATGGATGTCTTTGCCTCAAATGAAGACAAGACTATGGGGCTGACAGATTCATTGCCACTTGCATGGTTGGTAAGAACTTTTGAACCCCAGGTTGACAGTAGTGGTCCTTGTGGGTTATAGCCTTTTAATATTGAGCTGTTATTTTTCTTTCTCAGCATTTATCGAAGGGACTTTTTTTTTTTTTTGGTACTGAGGCTCAAACTCGGGACTTTGTGCTTTCAAGGCAAGTGCCAGAACCACTGAGCTAAATCCCCGGCCTATCGCAGGGACTTTTAATGCAATGGGGTGTGTGTGTGTGTGTGTGTGTGTGTGTGTGTGTGTGTGTGTGTGTATTTTGATTGGATGAATTAAACATCTCTTCACCTTCCACCTTTGGCAGGCATCCAGGTTGCCTTTGTGCAGCCCTCCCTCTGCTTTGAGAGTTCTTCCGCTGATGGCCACATAGGTGTTTCCCACAGTGAAGACTGTGGCTTTTTTCTCCACTGGATTTTAGCTAGGGGTAGCAGTAATTTGCAAAGCATCTCTTTGGAAAGCTTGGCAAATCAGCCCCTTTCACTCCATAAAGGAAGATGGAAAACATTTTGTTCTATTCTTGCCTGAGTTTTCCTTTGGTGTGTTTTGCTGGATTATCTAAGAGATAATAATGTTTCATTGACTGAAATTAACTGCTATCTGGAGACAATGAAAGGAATATCCGCAGTTTATTATAACCGCAGCCAAGCCCACTTAATATAAACACTTTTATTGTTTGGCATCAAACTCCCCAAAGCATGATGAATGGGATTTGGTTAACTTTACCCAACCCTTTTGTTGCCAGCTTGCAGAAGGATTCAGCTTTGTTTTGACAGATTTGAAATCCACAGATTGTTTTCTCCTTGGCTTTGGGCTTCAATGGGAGGAGAGATGAAATGGGGGTGTTGTCCTTCCTCATTGTCCCAGTTATTAATTCTGCCCAGCCAGTTACCCCAAACCTTAATTGCTTAAAGCAGCAGTTTTATTTTGCCTGTGACTTGTAGGGCAGGAATGTGGAGAGTTTCAGGTGAAGGCTCAGCTGAGCGGTCCTTGCTTGGGGATTCTGGTGCATTTGCTGTCAGCGGGTGTGTGTGTGTGTGTGTGTGTGTGTGTGTGTCTGTGTGTGTGTGTGTGTGTGTGTGTGTGTCTGGTGGGCCTGTCGCTCACTGCGCCTTGATAGTCATCCACAGTGCCCACTCACATGTCTGCCAGTGGATGGTGGCCCTTGGGTGGACACTCAACTAGCATGGTCAACCAGAGCACCTAACAAATGACTTGATTAGCATGGTGGTCTTGGGTCCTCTGACTGCCTCCCCCGGAGTGAGGGGCCCAAGATGACCATGTGGAAGCTTCACAGCCTTTTCTGTCTGAGCCTTGGAGCTTGCAAACCAAAACTTCTGTCATATTCTATTGGTCCAAGCACAGGCATACCCAAGCTCAAATTCCTCCCGAGAGGACTGCTCCTCTCATGGTGACAGTGTAGAGACAGCGACTTATCTTGAGTCCTGAGGACATCAGCTCACTTCCTTCCAGCCTCTCTTTTCTGGGCAGACTTCGTTTGTTTGTTTGTTTTTGGTACCCGGGATTGAACTCGGTCCTTGGTGCTAAACCACTGAGCTAAATCCCCAGCCCCATGGGCAGACTTCCTAACCCTGTTTCACGGTGTCCTCTTAAGGTGTTTTCCTGGTTAAGCAGCCAGCAAAACAAGAACTTTGGTTAGCACATCAAGTGACCTGAGCTAAGCCACTCAAAGAGTGCAAAAGGAAATAGTTTTTAACAGTGCTGTGGGTCTTGCATTGGGAATTCTGTGCTCTTTGCTATTTCTTAAAAATTTTGTCTGGGGGAAAAAAAATAGGCAAATGCTTCATTGCCCATTTCAGTACAATATTCGGGCAGACCCTTGCTTGGTAAGTTCAGAGGGAAGGTTCTGAAGCTCCTTGGTCAGCTCTAGACCTACTGCTTTCTTCCCTACCACTGGTTTGTTGAGTCTTCTCAGGAGAACTAGAATCCCGGTACTTCGTTCACTTACTAGAAACTGAATCAGCTCCTCCTGTTGGAACTTGTTAAAGAAATGCACATTTTAATGCTATGAAACTTGAAGTCAAAAAAGCGCAGGAAGGGCCGGGGATTTAGCTCTGTGGTATTGTGCCTGCCTCACAAGTGCAAGGTCCTGAGTTCAATCCCAGTACTGCCAAAAAACAAAACAAAAATAAATAGATAAATAAGCACAGGAAAACTTTTTTTGGAGCTGATAGAAACAACTCCATAACATGTGATGGTGAAAGGCATCCGTTTGGAGTTCGGGAGAGCTGGGTTTCCATTCTCCCTTTGCCTCCTAATGAGTTGTACAGTCTCGGCAGGGTGGTAGTGGTTGTTTTTTGTTTCTCTAAGCTTTTCTGGGTTTTAACTTCCTTCTCTCTAAAATGCAAAAGGCAATACTTAACCAGTATCTTGAGAAAGCTGTTAAAGATTAAATAAGGTAGTGTTTGTAGATTATCGGAGAATGGTCCCTGGCATGTAATATTTAACCCATTGTTGGTCCTCGCCTTCCCACCCTTTGCTATTTATTGACTAATGGTAGTTACATAAAATAAGTATGTATTCGCTTATTGTATCCCGAGTGGTTTTTATAGTTGGTCTCATTGTTTCTCCTAAGTGCCCTTGAAGATATGGATGGGAAACAGAGGCACAGAGAGTTTAAATCAGGTCACATAGCCAGTGGAGGAGAGTGAGGATTTAAATCCAGGAATCTGGAACTGGAGCCCTTGCACCTTAATTGTGTGTGTGTCTGCACGCGTGTGTGCATGGGGATATGGAGGAGGCATATTCTGAGATCCCAACTTACTTGGTGAGATGAAAGAGAGCCGATACAAGATTTAGGGGACCAAGCTTTCAATCTGTCCTGATACTCAGAAAGAAAGCATCCTTGGGAGAAGGACTTTACCGCCTGTGATAACAGTCGCCTCATCTCTGAAATGGGAGCATCTGAGCTAAATTATGGGCAGTCTTTTTCCAGCACTGATTCTCTGTGGTTCTGGGATTTAGATTTTAATCCAACCACGTGGTGAATATATTATCAAGCCCCCTCAGTCCTGACACTGTGGGACATACAAAAGCTTTGTGGTCAGTCTATGCTATGATAGACTTATGATTTTATTTTTGTTGAATCAATATTTGCAAGTAATTTTTTAGAAGGCCTGGAGAAGTTACAATGAAAAATGAAAATCCTGTGCCTCAATCCTCCTCACTCCCAGTTCTACTTGAGAAACAACCATTTCTGGCATTTTCAGCTATGCTTCTGGTCATGTACGTAAAGTTACAGCAGTGGAATTTGACTTTGGCCCTTTTGCATCCTATGCCCTTTTTTCTTTGCCATTCCAGCTGGCCACAGATTGGTGGGAGATTATCCAAAGCTAGCAGAAGTGACGGCCAGGTTGCCTGGGTGCCTTGCGGGTGGATGCCTGCTTCCAAGGAGGCTGTACCAAATGGTCTGCAGAGCTTTCCAAGCTAGGGCCTGAACTCAGCATGTTGCCCTGACCCTAAAACTTGTGCTAATTATAAAGTGGACTTTGAATCTCACAACAGCTTTGCTGGTGGTTGAATGTGAGCATCAGCTGTATAATCCATCCAAAATCTAGTGACTGTGCGTTTGGGGGAAATAAAAGTGAGTCTTAAATTGGAAGAAGTACATTAAGCCTCTTGGCGTAAATGTGGAAACTGTTCACTTGTGGTTGGAGGCAGTAAAACGCTGTGGTTTCAGCAGTTCCACTGCCTCTTTCTCAGTTCACTTTAAGAATGTGTGTCGCCTTGGGTCCTGTCAACCCTGCCAGCTGTGTGTGTGCACAGGTTGTGGTCTATCTCCAGTTCTCCCTCTCGTTCTTGTTGGTGTGACCCCTGTGCTGGGGAGTCACAAAGGCCGGTCATTTCTTCCTTAGTTTGTGGTGCTTTGGACCTTGAGCTATTCAGACTTTTTTTGGGGGGGCGGTAAGTGATTCAGTTCCATTCTGGTGGCTTGCGCCTGTATAACGGCAACAAAAAGATGAATTGAAAGTGAGTCTTTTTCAAATTAACAGACATTCTACAAAGTAAATGGCCTATACTATTTTTAAAAATATGGACGGTGGGTGTGGTGACAGACGCCTATGGTCTCAGCACTCGGGAGGCTGAGGCAGGAGGATCACTGCGAGTTCAAGCCCAGCCTGGGGTACATAGTGAGATCCTGTCTCAAAATAAATGAAGTATGGGGACCATGAAGGAGAAAGATGGAAGAGTTGCATCTGGTGGAAGGACATTAGGGAGATAGGACAACTAAAGCAAAGTGCAAATCCTGGATTGGATCCTGGACCAGGAAAAAAATGTTTTTCTTTAGAGAAAAGACAGTAGTGGGATAATTGGTGCAGTTTGGCCAAAGTCATGAATCACATTAATAGCACTGTATCAGTGTTAAATTTTCTGATCTTAATCTTTGTATTCTTATGTTAAGGGGATGACCTCATCTTTAGAAAATATGCACCACATTCGAGGTGAAGGGGCTTCATGTGTTTATCTTACTCTCATTTTTTTCCAAGATTGAAATTATTTTAAAATAAAAAGGTAAAAAGTCTTCTTTCCCCTTCTCAGACCTACCAACGCTCATAGCACCCTCCGAAGGGCAGGGCTGCCCCCCTTTGCCTATGAAGTCTCAGCATTAGCCAGAGATTCCAAGGAAGACCATTTGGTGGGCTGGGTGCTCGCCTGCTTGTTTGGAAACAGTCTGTAGTGCAGTCAGAATTCTGAACCAGAGCCCTTCTGCATGGGAGGGAAGCAGTTCTACCGAGGACTGAAAAGGTTGCAAAACCCTTATTAACCTCAGAGGAGTAAAACTTGCAGGACGTTTTCTTCTTTCCTCTTGAGAGTTCAGAACCAGGACAGGCAGTGTAATGTTAGGACAAAAGTGCAAGTAAGGAACAGGATCGGGCCTTGTCTCCAAAGCTCTAAAGGGGCCTGAGGCCTGCCTGGGGCCTGGACTGGGCGATGTTCAAGCTAGGGTTGTATGCTGTATATGTCACTTTCCCATCACTGGAACAGAGCACTCAACACCTGCAGCTTGGAGGAGAGGTTTTATCTTGCTTACATTTCCAGTGGGTGCAGTCCATGCTTGGTTGACTGGCTCCAAGGCAGGAACAGCATGGTGGGAGTGTATGGCAGAGGATAGATGTTCACCCCTTGGCAGCCAGGAAGCTGAGGAAAGGGAGGAGCCAGGGACATGAATACACCTTCCATAGCCTATATGTCCGTCAACAGATGAGCAGGTAAAGAAAATGTGGTGTTTAAGCACAGTGGAATACTACTCTCCCATGAAGAATAAACTTGAGTCATTTGCAGAAAAATGGATGTATCTTGAGGCTATCATTTTAAGTAAATCAGACATGCAAGCTTATGGTTTCTCTTATGTATAAACCCAAAATATAAAGAACAAAATACAGGAGGCTGAGGCAGGAGGATCATCATGTGTTCGAGGCCAGCCTGGGCTATATAGTGAATTTGAGGCCAGCCTGAACTACATAGCGAGACCCTGTCTCAAAAAACAAAACAAACAACAACAACAAAAGAGCAAAATAGGGCCAGGGATTTAGCTCAGTGGTTCCGCCGCCTGCCTTGCAAGCACAAAGATCCAAGTTTGATCCCTGGTACCAAAAAAAAAAGGAGCAAAATAAAAGATATAGTAATAGGAAGTAGGACAATAGATTTTGTTCAGATGGACAGAGGACCAAGAGATTGAGGGGCAGTGGAGGGATGGAAAGGGGATGAAACACTAGGGTGGGTGCCAGTTCCCCAGTGGGAAAGTGATCCTTGTGCAGCACAAACACGTGTGGACAGAAACTGGAAAACATGCTTCATGAAGAAAAAATACACCTTTCCAGGTCTCATCCCCCAGTGACCCACCCTTTCCAAGCACAAGACTTTTGAGGAACATTTTAGATCTAAACCATACCAGTTGCCCCTGCACTTTACCCCACTACTTAAACAAAAGGAGTGTTTTCTGAAAGGTCATAAGGGTCATTTGTGGACCAAAGGAGGGGCAGGTTCCTGGTTTTATGGATAGGGAGACCACACCTCCCAGATGGACCCACCCAACAGTCTTGTGGACGCGCCTTGGGCCAGCACAGTCATTAGTGGTGTCCTTCCTTACTCTCAAAAGTGTCTTCATTTGATTATTAATTCGTTGACCATGTTATTATACAGTCAAACCAGGAACCTGGATAATCTCCCACCATCCCTCTTCCTCTACTGATTTTTCTGCATTTGCTTTTTTATCTCTCTCATCTCTGTTTCTCTCTCTCTCTCTTCCCTCTGGTGTCCTCTATTCTGATCCTCAAGAAAGGGCTTGTATCAGAGACATGGCATCAGGGGTCCCCTAATGTGTGGGGGCGGGCTCCACAGAAGGAAGCAGTGGGTTTGGCAGACCTTCCAACAGGCCTCTACTACTGAAGTCAGGGCTGGAGGTGGGAAAAGTACTGAGTCAGAACGGATGGGGATTAGCTTGCTGGTTTCCAGTGGTGATCCTGAAGTTTCCCCAACTTGGAGATTCCTCATTCCTTCTTTCCCATTTACATTTGTGACTTTGGGGCTGATTTAATCAGCTTCTCATGCGGAGATGATCCCTGCTGAGGTGGCCTAGGGCCTGCACAGTGATCAGGAATGCTGGGGCCCTGAATGGGGCTGGCTCCAGTTCCCTGATGGTCTTCATCCTACTTCCTCTTCCTCGGGTATGATCAGATTGTCTTGGCTGTCCTTCTCACAGAGCTATGAGAGCACCCATGTGGGAGCTGGGACTGAGAGAAGAAAACCTGATAGCCAGGAGGGCCCAAAGAACAGGGCAGACCTATAGGGACATCTCTCAGCATACAGGCAGCTATTTCGGTTACAATTTATATTCATTTAAAAATTCAAAAGTTACATCAGCTACATCGAGTGGTTGTTTAGCTACCTTGACTATGGCTTCTACATTGGACAGCAGGTATGAGCCTGTCCGTCCTTCCAAAAAGTTCAGTCAGACAGAGTGGGGAGCCCTTGGTCTCCCTTTCCTCCCTAGCACTGTTGGAAGTGGTTTCTTTGAATATTTTAGTAGCCGCTGCAAGTCTTTTGGATGGATTGGATGGGTTTAGAAAACAGGATTTCTGGTAAGCTTTTAAACAGTTCAGGTAGCTCATCAATGGTCAGTAAATCAGAATAGTTCAGTGGCGCCTTATGATTCTAGAATGTTCCTAGAACATTCTAGACAGGACCATTGTTCTAGGATGGCACTTCCCTAACTTCTTAGTCTGTAGCCATTCATTTTGTTTTGTTTTTGCCATTTTCTTGTATTTACGGCATGTGCTATTTATCCTTTAAACTGATTCACATTTTTACTTCAGTTTGTCTGAAAAGGAAACTTCATGACTATAAATGGAAAACTATCAAAGAAAACATTTTTAAAAGCAAGCTTTTTTTAAAATTAAGGAATAGGAAAGTATCCAGCTCACAAGGGAAAAACTTGGTGACTCTCAGAGTAAAGTTATGTTTTATTGTTTTGCTTATTAAATTCTAGTAGGTCCCACCTTCTCTGGCAGCCTCAAGGCCAGCCCCCCTTTCTTAAAAAGGAGATTAGCAAACGTAAAGAGGTGCTGAAGACACAGAAGTACCAAATGGAGGCTTTCTTTCTGATGGAGTCAGAAAGATTAAGAAGCCTTGGAGGAGGAATATCTGCTTCTGTGTCGTTGAAAATACACTGGTGTCTCATCTTTGACAAAGGAGCCAACCATCCTCACTGGAGGAAAGATAGCCTCTTTAATGGTGTTGGAAAAACTGGATTTCAACCTGCCAGAGATTAAAACTAGACCCCTATCTTTCACCATGCACTAAACTAAAATCGAAGTGGATTAAAGATCTAGATATTAAAATAGAAACACTAAACTTGCGGGAAGATAAGTTAGGTAGAACTCTTGAAGACACTGGCATAGGAAAAGACTTTATGAACAAAGCCTCAGTAGCAAGGGAACTAGCACAAAGAATCAACAACTAGGATCTCATCTTATTAAAAAACTTCTGCACTGCAAGAGAAACCACCAACAGAGCTAACAGACAACCTGGAATGTGGGAAAAATTTTTTAGCAGCTGTACCTTAGACAAAGGACTAGAATCTAGAATATATAAAGAACTGAAAAAAATCAAGACCCCCCAAATTAAAAAAACTGGGCATCTGAAATGAACAGACATTTCTCAGATAAAGAAGTAAAAGCAGCAAATAAACATATGAAAAAATGTTCAACATCACTGGTCATTTGAGAGATGCAGATGAAAACAACACTGAGATT
>NW_004624822.1:4972968-5000762 GCF_000247695.1 Heterocephalus glaber | reverse complement strand
GAAGGGAGGGCAAGGGAATGGGGAAAAAATAAGAACCAAGATAATTCATGTAAAGGTACAAGATCCCAATGATGAATGTAACTGTACTGTATACCTAAAATGTACCAATAAAGTTAATGAATTAAAAAAAAAATACAGTGGTGTCCCTGGTTGGAGACAGGTCTACCCAGAGCAGGCCTGTGAGCAGGTCCTGGTCATGGCTTAGTCCCATGCAGCAGTCCCGAAACGTTAGGGCCTCGAGTCCCCTTTAACCTCTAGCAACCATGGAGTGCCCCAGAGAGCTTTTGGTGTTTATGGGCCATAACCATAGTTTCCATATTGGAAATTAAAACTAAGAAGTTATGAAGATCTGTATTAATTCACTAGAAATGATAATCGATTACATGTTAAAATAATGTGTTTTATAAAAAAAGAACCATTATTATTATTATTATTATTATGATGATGATGATGCCTCACATGTTTTTGCATGTCTCTTTGGTGTCTGGCTTAGTAGAAGAGCTGGATTATCCTGTCAGCTTCTGAGTTCCGTTTCTGTAGATGCCGCATGCTAATGTAGCTTCCGGGAACTTCACTGGGCATTTGTGGGAGGACTAGGTAAAAGAGGAAGATAAATTTTACTTTACTGTACTGGAAAGGCCTTGGGACACTCCCCAAGCCCCGCAGTACTCACTGGGGGAGCAGTTGCAGTCCAAGCCTAGAGGACCAAGATATGGGCCTCTGTGTAATGCCCTGCAGCCTCGGCAGGGAGCTCACAAGTCAGCTGTCCCGGGCCCTAGCCCTTATTCAGGGTCATGGTAAGACTCAGCTTGTGTCTGTGAAGTCTCCTTCCACACAGAAGCAGTGTATTTATAAACGGCATTACCCAGGAGCCTTTGAAGTGTGTGTCATCGCTATTATGTAGGACAGTTATTTTTAAAAAGCCAGCATCCCGTCTTTATCTCACTGGGTTCTGAGGACCCCTTCATGAAGGGAAGGGCCATCGTTCTCAGCTTACAAGTGAGTGGGCTGAGGCTTGGGTAAGCCGCTTGGCCAGAAAATGGGGACTTGTCCCCAGTGTGGTAACACAGCATACTGTTGTCAAGGCACACGGCTCTGGCTGGCTGGGCTGGGCGCGAGTTCTTGTCTGATACTGGGCTGTACTTTTGGCACTGTGACACATTCAGTCTGGGAGACCGACACCACCAGCCATTCTGTGCTTGACTGAATTCTCTCAGTCTGAGTCACCGAGTAGATGACACAGTTTCCAGCTGTGAGGATCTGAGACTTCATCTGAGTTTTAAAACTTGGTAGAGTACAGATTTTAAAGTAAGCTGGTAAATAGCCAGCGGTGCTGGATGGCCTGTTTTCCGTGCCTGGTAAAAGGTCTGCTGTTACAGCCAATGAGCTCGCCCTTCTGAACTTCTCTGTTCACTCCTGCAAGGAAAGCAGCTTTCTCTGCTCCCAGACATTCCCGAAACAACCCCCCACCCCCACCCCGATCTTGGGGACCTGAAATTGTGGGACACAAAGAACCATGATCATTTTTTTTTTTTTGATGAACTAGAAAATGGAGCAAAAAGCACAAGTCTGATAGTTTCAAACAGGCTTTAAGATGTGGCAAGCTATGATTTGCTTTGCATTGTTTTATTTGGAGACAGGATCTTGCTGTGTACTTCAGGCTGGCCTCAAACTCATGGTGTACAGTAGCCCAGGCTGCCCTTGAACTCAGCAGTCCTCCTGCCTTGGCCTCCCGAGTGCTGAGGTAATAAGTGTGCATCACCATGACTGGCTATCAAGCTGTCATTACAATGGATTCAAAGAAATCTTTACAAAATTAGGTTGAATTCAATTCTACCAACTCTACCCCTTGTAAATATGACTTTAGTGACACAGAAGCCCTCCGCCAGCTCACTATAATTACTGTGCTGTGCTATGGAATGTAAATCAGCCCCCCTCCCCCTGTCTGCATTAGTACGACAACCTGAAGGTGTATTTTTCATTCTCAAGGCTTAGTCTGATTGCAGGTAATGGAAATCCACCTCCAGTTCGCTTGAGCAAAACAAAAAGCAAAGGTGATGGGGGAGAGGAGTATGGGAGTAGAATGGAGGGCATTGCTGGGCCCAGAAGCACAATGCCTGGCCGGAACTCGATCCTCCCTCCCTGTCTTCTGCCCTCTTCCTCTCTGTCTCCTCCAGTGGTGCCTGGATGGCTGCTGTCCGGTGCAGGCTTTCTTCCATCCTCCCAACCACAGCAGTAGTTTCAGAAAAGTCCCAGAGTGACGACACCTTGGTTCTGATGAGTTATGTCTCTCCCTGCCCCCAGATAATCACTGTGGCACGAGTCTGTGTGGCCGCCTACCCAGGCTGGGTCCCATGCCCAGAGTTGCTTTACCATCAACTAAGAGATGGGAGTGAGACCCAGGAAAAAATCAGGGCACTGGGTTGGATGGGCAGGGAAGATTTTGGCTGGTGGGCTCCTAGAACCCCGTACTTTTGGGGAATCACTGCTCAGAAGCTGTGATCCTCTGGAAAGGAGAAAGGGCTGGTTGCCTTTATCTCATCAGAAGACACACAGCCTCATTCACAAGGCTGTTGTCAAGTCAGGCTCTGGGGTCAGTACCCTTTGGCCACACATTTAACATAGGTGGGTGCCAAAGGGTGCTCACCAGGCTGGCGGGCCCTGCAGAGTCACCTGAGAGTCTTTAATAAAAAATCTCTGCAGTCAGATAACCATTTTTATAACACTCCAATCTGATCATGTCGTGTCCTGCTTGTAAAAATCCATTGTGAAATCTTACCACAGGTAAAGTTTAAAAAGGCAGCTTAGTGTAGTGCATGCCTGTAATGTAATCCCCACTACTCTGGAGGCCGAGGCAGGAGGATCACAAGTTTGAAGCCAGTCTGGGCAACTCGGTGAGATCCTGTCTCAAAACAGAAAACAACCCCTCCCGCAAAAAAGAGAAAGACAAAATATAACCCCAAAAGGTTTTATCTCCCCTCATTTCTTCCCCTAGAGGCAGCTAACTCTGATCAGTTTAGTGTACTTCAGCTGATTATTGAAGTATTTACTTCTGTGACTCTGAACAGTGTGTTTTGTTGGCCATGTCTTGATTTTTTTGTTTGTTTTTTTTTTGGTATCGGGGATCGAACTCAGGACCTTGCACTTGTGAGGCAGACACTGGAACCACTGAGCTAAATCCCCAGCCCTACATGTCTTGATTTTTCAGTCTGAGTTATTATCTGCTGGCATCCTACTGTGGAAGATCTGATTTTCATCTTTCCCTCTGTCTCCACCACACACCCACGTTCTCATCCCCTGTCCTCCCAACAATTATGCTGTGGTCAGTGTCCAGTGATGCCCTTACTGCAGCTGTGTGAGAGCTACTTGAAGGTGAGTCGTCTAGTAAGCTACGACGACTCTTCTGCTTTGTAGTAGAATGGATTCTTCAGCCTTTCTGACGGAGCGTGTGTGGGAACTAATGTAAGACAGCCACTTGGAAAAACCCCCACCACACAGACAGATTAAGAGGGTTGCTGTGAGGTGATTTAAAGCAAAGGAAGAGAAGCGGGAAGAATCAGAGAGGAGAAGAGACTCAGTCTCAGAGACTAGAGCCAGAAGATCTACAAGGGAAGAAATAAGCAAAATGACCCCCAGCAAGCCCTCTGCAGCTCCTGCTTAGGCACAGGATGACAGGTGCCTACCAGCAAGTGGCATGTGTACCATCCTGCTTCAGCCCCAGCAGCCTCCCCCTGCCGTTCTTTGCTCATGCTGGTCCCTGAGCCTGGAATGGCCCCTCTGTCTGCAGAGATCCCCTTGTCTTCAAGGCCTGACATGGGTGCCACTTCCTTGGATGGCCTTCCCAGCCGCATGCCTACCTAGGTCTTGGGACTTAGCACACTGCATTGTACTTAATATGTGTCCCTTGAGTTTAACTCTTGGCTCAGCCATTTCCTAGCCCTGAGACTTTGGGCAAGTTACCTAGCTTCTCTGTGCCTCAGTTTCTTCCTCTGTAAAATAAGAACAGTAGCACATATCTGATGAGGCTGTTAGCTGTAGCTCTTGAGGGGATCGAAGCAGGGCAGCAGTGCCCGTACCTGGCAGGTTGTTCAGATGTGCTGTGCATTCCTCTTTCCCAACAAAGGCAGAGGGGCCGGGCTGGATTTCCCAGCACCCACAGTAGCTCTTAGCATGCATGCCCTATGTCTCCAGGGGCTGGGCAGGGAGCCTGAGTGAAGCCAGCGGGCTGAGCACGCTTCAGGCCTGATGTGGGACTGAGAGGACAGTCCCTGCCTAAGGGCCAGGCCACCTTCCACTCCACTTCTAGAGAGTGAGGTCCCAGAGCACACAGGCCAAGTGCATGGAGCCTCATGGTCCACAGGCCGAGGTCGGGTAGCAGAGGCCCTTAGGGTGGAGTGACTTTCCCTGGGCCTCATGCCAACTGATCTGGCCTAGGGTAGTCACTTGGGATGCAAATGTGGGTAGTGCTGGTGCTGGCACCAGCAGAGGGGTGACTGTCCGGGGTCGTTGGCCTTGCGTAGGGGTGTGTTTTTGCCAAGCAGATACCTTCACAGTGCAGCAGGCTGTGTCCATTGTCACCTTCCCTTGCCTCAGAGACCCCTGCTTAGTTTTTAGTAGAAATATAGCTCTCTTTATACCTGGAGGAAAAACTGTACTTTTTTTTTTGGTTTTTTGAGAGAGGATCTTGCTAATATAGTTCAGATTGGCCTTGAACTCACTATGTAGCCCAGGTTGGCCTCCGACTCTGGTGATCCTCCTGTCTCAGCCTCCTGAGTGCTGGGATTACAGGTATGTGCCACCATGCCCAGCAAAATTGTGTACATTTATTGAGCACCTTGCTGTGGCCCCGTGAGATATTTTACCTTTGTCTTCTCCATTCTTCCAAAGGCCTCCTTCTATGATGGAAAGTAGTAACTTGATAAGTAATACAAATGGTTTGTGCATAGGCTCCCATAAAAGAAGTGTAGCTGGCTTTGAATCTGTGTCTCTGAGTGAAATCCTGGGCTTGGACCACAGGCTGCCTCTCACACCTCTGTCACACTCCTGATCCCTGGGCTGGCGCAACACCTGTCGCCCTTCCCGGGCTATCCTAAGGCTTGAGCTGGTCTCTCTTCAGTTGCTGCAGCTGTTAATCCAGGGCCCTTGATAGGAGAGAAGGTAGAGAAAAATCAGGAGCCATATCCTCCAACCTGGAATGTCACAGCTGGAGATGCAGAGGAGATGACTTAGCAGAGCCGTCAGCCCAGCTCTTTACCCCTTGTGAGGCTCCTACAGTTTCACCTGTAGAAATAAAAATTTTTTATTTGAGACAAGGTGTCACTATGTAGTTCAGGCTGGCCTTTAATTCACCATGTAGCCCAGACTGGCCTTGAACTCACAATGATCCTCCTACCTCCGCTTCCCAAGTGCTGGGATTATCGAAGAGCGCCACCACACCCAGCTATAGAAATACAAATTTTCAGATAATTGTGAGGAAGGCCCTTTCTTTCTAATAGAATGTGTGCTAGAAGCACGGCTATTTAAACTCAGGGAAACCCCTTGGCTTGGGATCACACTTTGTTCCTTCTCTGAGTGTCCACTTCCCCTTTCTCAAACTTGTGTCAGCCCGTGTGCTGTATGCACACATCCGTACACACGCACACACACCACCCAGGTATGGCTCTCCAAGGGAAAAGGAATCGGAGGGTATGTTGGGTCTGTGAAATATGGACCTGATTCCCCAATATGTCATCCTAGACTTGGGACCAAATTTCTTTTTTCCCATTTTTTCCCCCCTCCTTATATCTCCTGGTCTTGGTTTCTGGACTCTTACGATGTGAATAAGCTCAATGTGATTCACTTCCCCATCTTTCCAAACCCCTGTAGAGGCTGAAGTTGTTGACTCCAGGAGGTGGGGGGTCCGCCTGATCTCTCGCCATTCTTCACATTCCAGACTGGTTCCCTGCCCCTTCCAAGCTGAGCAAGGCCCTGCTGCTTGCTTGTATCTCAGTACTTCCTCCCCTCCCACAGGTCCATGTGTGATCAGGCTTCTGTGCAGATATTCCTCCTTTGGAAGTTGACCATGAGTCCCTGTCTAGTACCAGATCTGGCAAGGTCTCTGCTGCTGGGTTCTGTGGATCTGTTCCACCCATTCCTGACACGGGGATTTCTAGAATGGACTGCAGTGCCTACCTCACCCACCAGACTGAAAGGGTCCTGAGGGCGGAACCATGCCCAAGGCCCTGTGCACAGTAAATCTGCACTCAGTGTTGAAGGCTGACTAATAAGTCATGTGGCAGATGACTTGCAGGGAGTGTAGGAAATGGCACCATCATATGGACTAGGGCCACGAGAGGCGACTGGATCGGTTGTTCTTTCCCTGAGGACCCAGACAGTTTTTTTTTGGTGCCGGGGATCGAACTCGGGTCCTTGTGCTTGCACAGCAGACAGCAAAACCACTGAGCTAAATCCCCCCCTCCGCCCAGACAGTTTTTCAGTCTGCAGTGTGCTGTCCAAATATGGTCAACTCTGGCCACATTAATTTTTTTTTAATTGGTTTTTTGCTTTTAATTGTTGTTGTTTTTTTTTTTGGGTACCGGGGATCGAACTCGGGTCCTTGCACTTGCTCAGCAGGCGGCAAAATCACTAAGCTAAATCCCCGGCCCCTGCTTTTAATTGTTGAGACAGGGTCTTGCTTAGTTGCCCAGGCTGGCCTGATATGCATGATCCTCCTGTTTCAGCCTCCTGGGTGCTGGGATTACAGA
Source organism: Heterocephalus glaber (assembly GCF_000247695.1). The sequence continues at coordinate 4,994,019 of NW_004624822.1, read as the reverse complement.
TGTGTGCCACCACGCCTGGTTTAACTTTTAAAATTTAAATGTACTTAATTAAATTACAGTTACACTAGGCAGGTTCAGGTGCTTAGTAGCTGCACATGGCTGGCGGTGGCATCCCGGACAGGGCTGGTGCTAGGTCACTTTCACCATGGCAGAATGTTCTTTACGTGATGCTGGTCTTTACACTGGGTGTTATTTACGGGTTTATGTGATGGGTAAAGTGATGGTGCATCTGGTTAGGTGAAGCGGGTATTTGCAGATTTCTCCTTAAGGCTGACCTGAATTTCCTCCATTTCCCCTGGCTGCAGGATGCTCGTCAGAAGTTCCGTTCTGTTCTGGTTGAAGCAACAGTGAAACTGGATGAACTGGCGAAGAAAATTGGCAAAGCTGTGGAAGACTCGAAGCCTTACTGGGAGGCTCGGAGGATGGCGAGGCAGGTAAGATGGTCTGGCAGGCGACAGCCTTGCCTTTCCCTGCCACCCAGCTGCCCTTTAGGAACATCTCGTTTTGATGTGCTCCTTTAGGGTAGATGTGCTCTTCCTGTGTAATGTGAAGCAGCCATGACTTTGTACAGCCAGCCTTTTACTCCCATCCCCTTATCTGCTCATTCCAGCTTCTGCACTGTTAATAGTGTGTGAGTGCTGGCATTTGGATGACCTTGAAAGTGGGCACCAGCTTGCTGCCTGAGTCGGTGCCCAGGCATGGGGTAGCTGGGCCCACTTACAAGGATGTGCAAACACATCCAGAACACCAGCTGTGCTTCTCCTCTCCTGTGAGGCAGCAGGAGGAACGGAGCCCTGCAATACCTGCTCTTTGTCCCAAAGGCCCAAATAATGAGCCAGGGAACAGAGACCAAGAAAGAGCATCCAAGGGGAGCTCCGGTCCAGCAACTGCTGGGTACTGTGCAGAAACTGCTTCTGGTTTCGGAGTTGTTTCCTTTGATCGCTGTTGATATGATGTGAAGCAACATGGTGCTTATCACCACCCAGCCTCTGGGAGCCAGGCCCAGGGTAGGCAAGAAGAGAACCTACAAGTTACCAGTGCCTGCTGAGTGTGAGGCCCTGGGCTGGGGGCTTTTCACGTGCCTTAGCCCACTTGGGCTTCCAGCCTGGTGTCTCTTCAAGATGAATCACCAACCCTGTAGTGCGAATTGAGATAAGAGCTCAGGTTTCTCAGATCTAAGCAGCTGGTCCAAATTGTAGTTCTGTAGTAAATGACCAGGTGCCATCCCTGTGGCATATTTATGATGTGATGGAAGATAATGCCTCCAAAAGTCTCCACTGGTAAGAAAATGTTTAGTGAGTAACAACAGAAACGTTTTTGACAAGGTACTAGGTGTGTGTAGCATGTGTGTTTTGGGCACCATAGGGGAGATATTGTGGGGGAGTTGGGGAATTAGATCCCAGAAATCTAGGAATGTATTAAGATCAGACCCATGGAGGATGTGGGACCAGGATTTCCTTTCCTTTTCCAAGTCTCCATGCGCCTCTCAAATTTTTCATGGGGGGGCGGCAGGGAGCCCCCTGCTGCTTTGACAATCTGCTGAGAGCCTATCTGCATTTGGATTTGCACTGTGAACCCTGTGCTGAGGTTTCAGGTTGGACCTTGCCGTATACGTTGCCTTTACCTTCATTCCTACACAGAATGACTGCCTGAAACCCTCTTCCTTTGATGGTCTGGTGACCTGGGCTGTGTAACACCCAAGTGCTAATTGCTGCTGGGTCTGCAGGGAGCCCCAATAACCCATCTTTCCTCTGAGCCCCACCCAGGCCTCACCTGTTCCAGGGAGAGGAAACACTTCTCAAATGGTACTTTCCAGTCCCCACAAACTCCAGAAACCCGAGGTGTTACCCGAGGTGTTGTCCCTCCAAATGGTCCACATTCCGGCAGTCTTATGGGTGACCCCTATTCTGGGCATGCGTCCTACCCAGGGTAGCCCGAGGTTGTAATATCCTTGACCTAAAATTGAACAAAGGGTAAAGGTTGGTCTTGGGGAGAGATTTCTGATCATTGCATTTAAACACTGCATAAATACCAAGGAAAGTATGAAATCTCCTCTCTGAAAGTCTTCAACACTGGAATTTATTGCCCTCTGATTCTTCTCAGTCCTATAGGCATCTACAGATTGAACATTGCTAATCCAAAAATCTGAAATCTAAAATGCTCCAAAATTTGAAACTGAGTGCCAACATGCCAAAAGTGGGAAATTTCACACCATGAAGCTTAGTTTTGTGCACAAAATTAATAAAAATTTATGAAATTGCCTTCAGGCTATTGTATCAGATATATATGAAACATAAATTAATTTCCTGTTTCAAGTTGGATCCTGTCCCCAAAATATCTCATTATGTACATGCAAATATTTCCCCCCCAAAAATCTGAAACCTGAGATGCTTCTAGGCCTAAGCATTTTGGATAAGGGATACTCAGTCTATACTAAAAACAGCCCACATGCCCTTTCAGAGAAGGGTCTGTGGAAGGTCTAGGGAAGCATCTCCTCGGAGTCCTGGCTCTGGCTTCCCCTCACCTTGTTTTCTTGCCGGGTCTTCAAAGCTCGGGTTTGGGGGCCCAAGATGACTTGAGCCTTTGTGTCCATGGCTGCTCGAGGTTGGCCCTCTGATCTGGGCCTTTGGCCTCAGCTGATGGACAGCTGCTTTGGCTGTGGTAGTGTCAGGGCTGCTCCTGCCTCGGGATCATTGAACTTTCTGTTTCTCTGTTTGGCATTGTCCCAATCCTGGTGTTTTTACTGCCCACTTCTCTGTTTCTGAAGTTTCCGCTCAAACGTCATTTTATCAATGAAGCCTTCTCATATTCACTCATGAAGTCTTCCCGTATTCCACGTATTTACAATGGAAGCTCCCAGTTCACCATCACTGTCACCTCAATCCCTGTTCCCAGACTTGCTTTTCCTCTAGCACATCTCATTATCTAACCTGTTGCAGTTTACTGTTGGTAGTAAGTGAAGCTCCACAAGGACAGGGAATCCCATTTGGTCCAGGGCCATGTTTACACTGCCAGCATACAGAAGGAGGTTTCCAAATACAGAGCAGATGAATCAATGGACAAACAAGTGCATAAGGGTCTGAGGAGCCACCAAGAGATCAGAGCTTCCCGACTTGCCTCTCTTGATGTTGACCTTTTCCTCTCCATGGCCCTTTGCTCCCAACTTCTTTTTTTTGGGGCGGGGGGTACTGGGGATCGAACTTGGGTCCTTGTGCCTGCAAGGCAGGCGGTGGAACCACTGAGCTAAATCCCCAGCCCTGCTCTCAACTTCTTTACTGCCGGGTAGTTAGGTCAGCAGGAGGCAGGAACATGCCAGGCAAATCCAGCCCTGTCTGGTCTGGTTCCATCCAAATCTCACTTGGTGAGTGTATCCCCAGCTGGCCATGGCACATCCTGGAGCAGATTTCATACCACTCCCTTGTCTGTACCGCAAATCGTCTTTGGGAAAAGTGATAGGAGGAACTGGGCTTGGGAGGCCCCCAGGGTGCTGGGAAGTGGAGCAGTGTGACATCTCTCCTTCTTCTCATGCCTTCTCTTGGCCAGCGAAAACAGTAATCAAGACAGCCCCTGAGTCCGTTGGGGCAGGGTCTCAGTCATCAGGTCCTGGAGGTGACCGACTCACTTCAGGATGGGTATCGAGGGAATCGGGCCAGCTCTGTGCTCATTAGTCCTCCCCATAGCTCCTCCCGGCTTGCAGGTGGGGAAGGAGGGTGGAGAATGGTTAGAGTCACCCTTTGTCCTCAGCCCCAGGGGCCTTTGTTGGCCTCTAGCTGAGGAACTGGAAGGATGCCCAAAGGCTGAGGTTGGCACACATGTGGTGCTTTGTCTCTGTGGATGGCTTCACCTGGCCCTGGACCGGATATGACTTCCTCTGACCTTCCTGATGGAGAAATGGGTGGTGTCCGCCTGCAGCTGTGACCAAGTGGGGCTTCCTGTTTTCTTCCTTGGGCTTTCTCCCCGCCCACTTCCTTTTTCATACTTACGGACCCATCTGAGTGTGCACTGCGAGGGTGGTTGTCTCAGAGATTCCTTCCAAACAGTCCCTCCAAGCATGTGTCAGGAGCCTCCACATACTTAGGAAACACCCATAGTCAAGGGACCAGCGAGGCTCTGAGGACTAATGCAGTAATGTGTCTGACAGTGAACTCCTTAGATGAACTTAGATTTCAGCTTTGTTTAAAAAAAAAATTAGGATTTACTGTGGAAATTTTAGAAAATAAAAAGAAAAAATAAGTTACATGTGCTGGTGTACACCCTTCTGTCTGTCTGTCTGTCTGTCTCTTAAATCAGAATTGTATTGTATGTCACCCATTCATCCACCCAGCTAGTCTACCTAACATCAGAAGGTACTTATAAAGAGGAAAACTTTCCCTGTTCCTGGGTTTTCTGTAGAGTTTATAAAGATTTGTTTATAAAGTTCTTGGGTCAGGAGAAATTATTATGTGTCAATGAAAGTTTATATTGACTTTGTCATTCCCATTGTCAACTCCTTTTCCTACCAGTGAGTCACATCTAATCCTGTGATCTTGACAGCTAAATTCAAATTCTGCCAAGAGGAGTCAGCATGGCATTTTTTTTCTGTGCTGAGCTGGGGGCAGGGAACTGGCTTTGATTTGTTGGAGCATTTTTGATCTTGAGCACAAGCTTGTTTTTAAAGCTGCTTCAACATATCTGCCAGCCCATCTGGCTGTCAGAGTGGTAGGTTGTGCTGACAAGGGGGTGGTGGGACTCGAACACTGAATGTAGGTGTTTCTAACCTATGTCGTTCTCTGGAGTCTAATTGACCTAATAGGGGCCTTGACCTCTTAATCACTATTGGTCTAAATTGTCGTTTTTCCATTTTTAAGGAAAATTGTGATAAAACATATAAAAATTACCATTTTAGCCATTTTTAAGGGGATCGTTCAGTGGAATTAAATGTGTTCATGTGATTGTGCAACCCTGACCATCATGCATCTCTAGAACTTTTTATCTTCTCAAACTGAAATTCTCTACCCACTAAATGGTAAGTCCTGTTTCTCCCTTCCCTTGGTCCTGGGCAACCACTGTCCTGCCTTCTGTTTCCACGAATTTAACCTCATGTAACTAGGAGTCGCACAGTATTTGTCTTTGTGGTTGGGTCATTTCACTTAGCATTACGTCCTTAGTGCGCATCTGTGTTTTGCTGTGTGTCAGAATTTGCTTCCCTTTTAAGGCAGGATGCTTTGTATGCACCCCACTTTGTTCACCCACTCATCCACCCGTTTATTCATGGGCATTGGGCAATTTTGTTATTTTTTAAATGATTGGAAGGTGTCAGAAGGGAGCAGAGCACTTGAGGAACGTGAGGTGCAAAATGGTGAGGGTCAGTCAGTGCTGAACGTTGCCCATTGGGCATTTGTGGGGCCGCATGTGGCCGTGTTCTGTGTTTAATCCGGTTTAGCAAAGTCGGTGAGTGTGGAAGCGCTGGGGATTTGTAGAGTGGTTTGGCTCTAGCACAGCTGGCACACGCTGGCTTCAGAGCCAGGCTGCCTGGCTTCAAATCCCACATCACAGTCAATAGCTGTGGGGCCATGATGTGTGTGCCTCAGTTTCTTCATAAAATGGAATCACCTGTTAGCTTTTGCTACAAACCAGTCCACCCTAAAATTTAGCAGCTTAAAACATTTCTTTAACTCATGCTTTTTTGCCAGGCAGTTTCTGCTCTCAGGCTGAGCTGATCTCTCGCATGTCCTGTCAGCTGGTGGTTGGCCGAGGGCCGGCTAACGGGGATGGCCGGCCTTCTCCACTGGGCAGTTGGTTGATTGTCAGCTGGGCCTGCAGAGGTGGCTAGGCCACACGTGTCTCATCCAACATTCTGGCCTGGTCTTTCTCACATGGAGATGGGATTCCAGGAACAAACAGCACACAGCCTTCTCGAGCTCTGATATTTCCATTTGTTAACATCCTTGTGCTAGAGTAAGTCCCAGTTCAGGAGGTAAGCAAAGAATACTCTCCACCTGCCAAGTATTCTGGCCAGTTTTTAATTTACCATAGTGATTGAGCTAGTAATATAAAGTATAAAGATTAAAGAAATGTTATTATTCCAGATGTTTTTTTCTGTCAAATTTTCTGTCTGTGGCAGATCTGTGGGCTGTCAAAATGTGAAAAATTCCACCACCGTAAGAACAGCAACAACAAAAAGTGTACAGATAGAAGAAGCCGACCTTCACTGGTCATAAGTTGTAGAGACTGTGTGGGTGGAAGAGGGTTCCCAGCAGACTGGGAACACACTCAGATGCTTGTGAGGGCGACCAGGAACGAGGGGGGAGCAGAGCAGCTGACCTACCTTTGCCTGATCCAGAGCACTCTAGCCTGAAGTGCTATGGTGGCAGGTGGGGATGGGAGGGTTTAGATGGATGGAGAGTCGTGTTTCCCGTGATATGAGACTGGACCCTCTGAAGTCTTACGTTAATCCCAGAGAAACGGAGTATCATGCTCTTCCTTTACTGGGAAGCTAGACATTTTCTCTTGTGAAAGACCCTCCCAGAGTAGAGAATGGAAGGCTGAGGTTTTGCCAAGGAGGGATATATAGACTTGAGGGTATGTCAAATGTGGGTTTTCACTTTCCTGTCCAGGGATGGTCTTTTTTTCCTTCTGATTTATTATTTTCTTTCCACTGTTTGCTGGGCACCTACTAAGTGCCAGGCACCATTTTTTCCACTTTGGTGAAATACCAAGAACAGAACAAAGATCCTGTCCTTACAGAGCTTCCATTTTCATCTTGGAAATTTCGTGGAAGTGTGTGGGATGGGCCACTTTGATCAAAATTGTTACTGATCGAGAGTGTGTGTGTGTGTGTGTGTGTGTGAGAGGGGGCGTGTGTGTGCACACACACATGCACTTTCATCATCTGAGAGGGAGTGGCCGGAGAGGGGCTGGCGGTGGGCATTGAAAGGCCTTCTCTCTGTGTCTCCCTCATGCCCATTACCCTTCTGGAGCACGGGCTGCAGTCTTCGTCTGCAGGAGCCCCATCCTCACACACCAGCAAGGAGGTGGTGTGACAGCCATGCCAGTCGGCCCTCTTGATTCAGGGCCACACTGCTCTGTGGTCGTCATGACTGAGTGCTGAGGCCCTGCTGCTCTAGTTGTGACATTATTGCCTTACCTGTGTTTCTGCTTAAAGACGCCTTATTGAACATACAGGACTTACTATTTCTGCACTTAAGATTTCTGAATAGTACAACACTAGCCAAGAAGAGACTGCACATATTCCTAACCCTGTAAGCCTCTGGCTTTCAGCCTCACAACCCTGCTGTTTCATGTCTAATCTGTCATGATCTCCCAGACATGAGGCCAAATGGAGCTCACAGATTTAGCCCTTTTCCTCCTTTTCCGGTAGCTTTGTCCTGCACCACAGATGTCCCTTTAACCCTTACCAGAGCAGGCCCTGTTGGTATCAACATTTTTCCTTGTCAGGGCACATTGTGTTGTTGCCTCATTAACACTGAACTCGTGGCTGACAACACTGCAGCTCATGCCCAAATGAAGCTCAACTCACACGCCTGTGTTCTCCATACAGTTCAGCCTGTGTGTGCTCAGCAACACTAGGAATCACTTCAGCACTATATCTGGGGCCAGTTTCAACAGCAAAGTCAACAAAGCACAAACATCTGACAAGGCACTGAATAGGCTGTGGAAAGGACCGTTATTTGCAGTATGAGGGCAGAAAGGGGTCCGAGTGGCCAGGAACGTGGGTGTCAGGCAACAAGTTTTCCTGCCACCTTGCAGGCCTGTGAGTGAGCCTGAAAGCACAAAGATCCTGAAAGTTAAAAGGTTTAAGAAGTAGGCACGTTTGCATGTATGGAGTCCACAAGTACTGAGGGGTTGAGTGTGTGCTGAGTGAAGAGCCAGGTGGAAGGGCTCAGGTGCTGGGCGAGGTCTGGGAAAGTGCTGGCCACCAGGAAAGCCTGGAGGAAGGCACACCTGAGGCCTGATGGCCAGAGGGAGGCTCGTGGATGGGACAGAAGATCGGAGATCTGAGGGAGGGAGGAGGCAGTGTGGGTGTGGACCTGTGTTAGTATTTGAGCCCAAGACCCTTGGGGAGCTGGGGGGTGGGCAGGGCAGGACAGTGGGCAGGTGAGGGGCCTTTTGGCGACAACCTGGCCCTCAGACTTGGCGGAGAAGCTGCAGAGCAGCCACAGGGCTCTGGGGCAAGTGGCTTGTGTTATCTTGGGAGGCTGATTAGGTATTGGTGCTGGGCGTTGTGTCCCTGCATGCGCAGTAGCACTGGAGTTTGAGCTTTTAGGGTGTATTAGGTACCATGCTTACTGTTCTGTGTAGGGGAGATACCATTTTTCTTCCCATTCTTGTCCCCATTTTGTAGCGAAAAGTAGTCTTGGAACCAAAAGACCCCTTACTGGACCTTTCCATGAACCTTTCTGGCTTGGGGGCCTAGTCTGAAGTGGAGAGACGCCAGAGGATGTAGTTAAGATTATGTCATGATCTGACTGGCCAACGGAAGGGTGCCGGAGAGAGGGATCAGGCTTCCCAAAAGATTTGGAGTTCGCGCTTCAGGGAGTTGAAGTGGAAGCAGTTGGGTGCCTCGGATCGAGGGAACACATCAGCTTGTGGGCGGGGAAGTTAGGCAGTGACACGGAGGTGACAGTTTGCTGGAAGAGCATGTTTGAAGAACTGAGATCAAGGATGGAGGGCAGGGGAAGACGAGAATGATTGGGACCCTGTCCCCGAGCACTTTGCCAAGGTCTCTACGTGCCTGAGGGGTTACTTCTTTTTTTCAGAAGAAGAAACTGAGGCTCAGTGAGGTTGAGTTCTCCATGGCACTTCCCACAGAGCTGGATGACGGAGCTGGATGACGGAGTGAGAGTGTGCTAGACAGCTGGGGGTGTGGTAGCTACATCACTTGTACCACCGCCATGACAGGGTGTTGTCTTTCGCACTGAGGCGGATTGTAACTGAGGCAGGGGACACGAGTGACATACCCAGACCTCAGGCCCCGTGGGCCAAGCAGCGAAGTTGGAGCCTGGGTCTGCCTGGTGCTGGTTGATACTTGGCACTTGGACAGTGGGCCTGGAGGGGCCGTGGACACTGCACACCTGAGAGTTGGGCAGGCGCGTGCTGGGCTGGCAGGCTAACTGCGGGCCTTGAGCTCATCTGGACACCCTTTGCATGGGGCCTTTTCTGGGTCAGGGACCTGAGAGGCTCTTGTTCTAGTGGCCTGCAGCCCTGCAGGCTCCTGCCTCCCAGCACTGTGTCCTGCTCTCCTGGATGTCAGTACAGCTTTGTCATCCTCCCTTCTTCCTAGTCACTTCCATCTCTGCCTAGTCAGCCTTCCTGGGGACACTTCTCCCCATGGGGCTTGGGTGAGGAGGTCTGGCTCAGTGACGTCCATTCCTGTGGCCCTGGTCACATTCTTCTGGGTGGCCACAGGCCAGTTCCTGGGAAATGCGTCACTCCTGCTGCCTGAAGTTAGGGCAGGCAGTTCGGTGCTGGGGCACCTGCCTCAAAGCAGAGTGATTTATGGCAAGAAAGGAGAGCGTGCTGATGGTTAACTCTCTCTTGCCTGAGAGACTTGGTGGGAGATCCTGGGGAAGAAGCAGCTGCATTTTGGAATCCTCAGATCTTGAGTTATATGGGCTCAGGAGGAAGATGAGTGAGTGGCAGCTTCTGCCTAGGGCCAAAGGTCCCTGCTGGAAGCTGGTTTGGCCCTGTAGTCCGAAGCTGCCTCCCCCTTGCGGGGGGCTTCACCTCCTGCTTGGCAGTGCTGCTCAGGAGTCCTGGGCTGGGGCTGGAGGAGCTAGAGTGCTGCTGATCTTGAGGGTTTCCCTTTGAGTGGTGGCATGGGCCACTTGGATTTCACCATTCCCTGCCTAGCAGGTGGCAGGAATCCCGCCCTGGGGGTCTCAGCTAGGCAGTAGCCCACCCATCCCTATTCCAGTTGGAGCTTTGCCATGGACAGTTTGAGCTTCACTGTCTCCTTGGCTCTTTGCTCAGCGTGCCGGTTCCCGCAAGATCTGCCAGGTAGACAACATGCTTTCTGAAGCTGACAGATGTTGCTGTGTCACCACAGAATCTTGGCCAGAGGGAAGCAGGGTGTGGAGTTTGTATGCTCCTGCAACTATGAAGCTCCTTGTGTGTTTCCTTTAGCTGCTCTCTATTTTTTGTTTGGTACCAGGGATCGAACTCAGGGCTTTGTGCTTGCAAGGCAGGCATCAGCACCATTGAGCTAAATCCCCGGCCTGCTGCTGTTTATTTTTAATAAAATTACAGCACTGCTGCAGGTAACCCCCTTCATTCTCTGTCTGTGAACCCCACAAGTGGGCCCTGGAAAGACTGGAAGGGTGGTTGATTCTTCAGTTGAAGACAGGCTTTGGATGTATTTCTGCACAGGTGGGCCTTGCTGTGTGGTCAGCTGACAGTTTGGGCCCTGGCCGGATGTGACGTTCCCCTCTGGTGCACCTTTCTATTCTCTTTCCTGACCTAGGGGACACCCCTGGTTTCCTCTTTTACTCCCCCCCGCCCAGTTGTCTCTTCATTACTGTCCCCTTGACCTGCAAGGGTTTTATGCACGCTGAGAAGTAGACCATGTGATGTGGAAACTGACCGTTTCCCTGGATGTTCAAGTATGAGGTGAAAGTGTTCCCTGCTTGGGTGCTCTGCCTCTGGTCTGACGACTGCTGCTTCCCAGCACAGCATTAACCACAGGCACAAGCTGCTTTACGTGTGTGGGACGGAACCACACAGACTGAGCCGGAAGTACTCGCAAGTCCTGCCCTGGGCAGTTTTCAGTCTTGTCTTGGCTGGCTGGCTTTCGCTTTTTTTTCTTTTTCTTTCTGTGTATGTGTGTGTGTGTGTGTGTGTGTGTATGCACATTCTGGACATAAACACATGATAAAACTCTGAGCTATACCCCTGGCCCGGGTGGAGTTTTCCTTTCTGTACAGTGTAATGTCTTTGTTGAGCCAGTTAAGCCAGTTAGGGTTAGTGAGACGTCCACTTAAGTTTGAATTTTTTTCTTTTTGAGACAGGGTTTCACTCTGTAGCCCAGGCTGGGCTCAAAATCCCAATTTTCCCAGCTTTGGAATTGCTGGAGTTACAGTCATGAGCCATCATACCCAGTTTGAAGTACTTTTTTGAACTACTTATATGTGTGTATTTATGTATATATTTATGTATTGTGGTGCTGGGGATTGAACTCAGGCCCTTTGCCCTGAGCCACATCCCCCAATCCATTTGTTTGTTTGTTTATTTGTTTTTAAGACAGGGTCCCTGCTAAGTTGCTCAGGCTGGGCTTGACCATGTGATCCTCCTGTCTCAGCCTCCCAGAGTGCTGAGATTATAAGCATATACCATCACAGCCAGCAAAAAAATTTTAAGAATTGCATCTCATGCAGTATTTGGGATGTACACTAAAAAGTTCATTTGTTTGTGCTCACTTCGGCAGCACATATACTAAAAGTTCATTTGTTTACTTGAAATTCCAGTTTAACTGGTAGTCCTATATTTTTATTTGCTAAATATGCCAAGGAGGGAAGTTGTGTCACTGCATTAGCCAGATGCTGAGCTTATAGCACGTGGAGCTATACAGGGATTGCTGCAGACTTTGCTGTCCCTCAGCCTATGGCCTTGAGCAGGAGTGTGTGGTACATTGCAGAGCACCCAGCCTGCTGTCCAGCTGCTTAGAAAGAAATGGGGTTTGTAAGATAAAGAGCTGGGACTAAGATTTCTTTCTGTTCCCCCACAGCCCTTGCTTACATGGTTGTTCAGAGCTGATAACCCTTAGCTGAATTCCAAAGGGCTTCGTGGAAAGCCATGAATACTGAGTCTCTTCTGAGAGTCTTCTGAAGCCGGGCATGGTGGTGCACACCTGTCATCCAGCACTCTGAAGGCTGAGGCAGGAGGATCATCTTGAGTTGAGGCCAGCTGGGCTGCATAGTAGTGAGTGCGAGGCCAGCCCAAACTAAACAACCAAAAATAAACAAAAGTCTTCTGTAGTGTGGGCTCCTCAGCTGTTCTTCCCCTCCCTTCTCCCCTTGATGATTCTTGATTGCCTTTATTAGTTTGTTCTTTTTTCCATGTAAGACTTCCTGGGCACTGGGGAGCTTGTGTTGTCTTAGAGGAAAGAGCATCTCTGCTTCGGTTAAGGCAGTGGTGAGCAGTTTAGGAAACCTGTGTCAGACAGGAGGATCACTGAGTTCGATGCCAGCCTGGGCTACACAGTGAGACCCTGTCTCCAAAAAAAAATTGTTTTGCTTATTAATTATTGATCCTGTGTATATTCCCCAGCCCTTTGGCAAAGCACAGTAGCTAGAGGAGGAGGTTCTGGATCTTTTACATTTCTTTTTATTTGGATTTATTTTCTACCGTACTTGGACATTTCATGAGACACACTACTTCCGTTGCCTTGCTTAGTACCTGGTCCCATAGTCCCAGGTAGCTGCAGGGGAGGCTTGGCCTGGAGTCTCCTGGCTTGCTAGGAAGGATTGTTTCTAAAGAGGAAGGGAGGGAGAATGCATGTTGGGAGACAGCTAAGAGACTGCCGCATCTGTACTGTGGCTCATCTGTCTTTGAGAGAGCCTGGGTCAGGAAGATAGGCACACATGACACTCAGAGCAGACCTAGGGCTCCTGTGAGCAGGGAAGGACCCTGCCCACCTGCGTCACTCTGCTGTCTCACTTCCGCCCTACGTGATGTGTAGAAAGCTTTCTTTCCTTGTGGCGTTGCAGTCTTGTGAGGAAATGCTAGCTTCCTACAAAGGTATAATTGTATGTGTGGATATTTTGTGAAGTCCAGAACGCAGATTTTCTTCCAAAAATACTACTCATTTCTCAATGCGCCCGTCTTCGGTGTGAGCCCTCGTGGCTTATCCAGACCTTTGGGATAGCCTTTCCCCTGTCTTCCCACCTCTCAGGGCCCCTCTCCCCCACTGCCTCCCAGCCAAGATTTCTTGTCAGTCACTTCTGCTAATAGCTTTGCTCAAAACACACGCGTGTGACGGTTAGTTTTGTGTGTCAGCTTGGCTGGCCATGGCGCTCATGTCCATGGCCAAACATTACCTTAGGTGTTTCTGCGAGGGTATTTTGGCGAGGATGATTTGGGACAGCCGTGATTTCGACTGGCGGACTCTGTGTAAAGCAGCTTGCCCTTAGGGGAAGAGTGATGCAGGTGACGCTTCAAGAGAACCAGGGTGACTTCAGTCAAGCAAGAGGCGGCTAGACGGGAACTGCACCGTTGGCTCTTTCCTGGGTCTACCCACCCTGCGGATTTAGAACTTGCCAGCTTTTTTTTAATGTCAGATGGGTCATGTGCCGATGCTGTGTGGCTTGAACACGTGGTGCTCTGCTCGTGAACCGAAGTATCTGGACTTGCCACCTCTCATGGTCCCACAGCCAATTCCTTAAAATCAGCCTTGCATTTACACACACATCCTGTTGGTCTCTTCCCCTGGAGAGCCCTGGCTGATACAGCACATTCTTCTGCCCGGAGTGCCAAGCTCAACGCTGAGCGCAGTGCACAAGATATTCGCAACCTGGCCAGCTAGGCCTCTCCCTGCCTCTCTGCTGCGTTTGGCGTGTGCCTCCCTCTCGCTGCTACTGAGGTTGCCAGGGACTTCGGGCTTCACTCACAGGGTCTGAGTAATCGTAGAAGATTCCACATCATTGTCTGTTCTGTTCCCCTTCCAGAGTGACTTGTTTGCTCATGGTAGTCATTAGCCACGTGGGGTTACTTCACTATAAATTAACACGAAGTGAAACTACACATTTGGTTCCTCAGTCTCCCTAGCCATATGTGGCTGATGGCTGCTATTTTGGGACAGTGCAGAGAACATTTCCATCACTGCAGAAAGTCCTGGGGACAGTGCTGCTTAGCTTTCACGTGCTGCCTTAGTCAAAGGAAGGCATGAATCGGTGAAACTTCCACAGATACTTCCTGCAGTCCCTCCCTCCCTGAGCTTTCCTTCAGCTCTGCTTCTTTGAGAACTTGATGAAAGTTACAGATCTCTGAAAACAGGTTTAATGTGCATGGATGCACAGATTATAAGCACAGCTTCAAGGTACTTATGGGCTCTCTTGGGCTCTCTTTGGATGTCTTGCACATCCTGTGGGTTGATGCCCACGAGCTAGTGCCGTGTACTGCGTGCTTCTGTATTGCTCACCATGCCCATTCTAAGCACTTTGTGTGTGCTAACTTCTTCCTCAACCCAACTACATGAGGTAGGCTTTGGTCATCTGTGTTTTACAGATGAGGAAACTGAGGCCCAGAGAAGTACAAAAAGTGCACAGAGCCGCCCAGCTCCCTAGTGGTCTGGCCAGGACTTGGTCCCAGGCACCTTGTGCTGGACCTGTGTCCCTAAGCTCTAAACTGAGTGAAGAACCCTGCCTGGAGTGTGAGCGTCTTGAGGATACACACTGCATTGAGTCCTTTCTGCATCTTCTTGATGCCTGGCGAGAGAAAGGTAAAATTCATACTGGCTGTGAGGAGGATGCCGGGAATGGAGCACTGCAAAGTCCTAAGGCAGAACTCCCTCAGCCTGGACATTTGGACTTCTCCCTGTGGCCGTCTTACCCTCTCACCCCTTCGTTCTGCTGGCTCTGATTTGCTCCTCCTTAGAGGAGGAAAGGTGCCCAGCTCCTGGGACCTGCTGGGCGTGGTGATGCCCGGTGGGAAGGAGCGCATCCGCCAGGAGCCTGGCCATGCGCGAGAGCCCCAGCCACACCAGCCTGCGCTCGCCTTGCCTCCCCGGGGAGCGGACCCGGCTGCTGCCCCAGCTCTGCACAGGGCCGTTCCATCTTGGCCACAGATCCCAGCTGGCTAAAGTGGTGTGGGCTTCATTGTGTGCCAGGGCCCTGCCGCTCTTCCTGCCAGCCTACTGTGGCCAGCCTGAGCCTATGGTGGCCTTGCGCTTACACTGTCACAGACCCCTCGGCCTTTTTGTGTGACCTGCTAACCAAGGAGTCGTGCTGTGCTAGCTCTCGCTTGTGTCGAGCCCTCACTTTTGTCTGTGTCCTTGGCCTTGAACTCTTGGGATCTTCTTGCAGGTAGTCCAGGTTGAGCCTGGCCAATCCTGGATTTTTCTTAAGCGCCATGTCATCACTCAAAAAATTTTGGATTTCAGAGCAGTTTGGCTGTGGAAACTTTAGATTAGGGATGCGTAACCAGTAAAGTGTCTGTGTAAATATGCCCAAATGAAAAACCACCAAGGTCGGAAGCACTTCTAGTTCCAAGTATTTCAGATAAGGGGTACTCGACCTGTGATTAAAATTCAGCCAAGTTATTCTGATCTGGAAGCAGAAGATAGCTTTGAAAGTGGGAGGTTGACACTTCAGTGAGTCACTTGTTCCTTTGTGTTTGTGTGCAGAACAGCAAATCATGACAGATGACCCTGGAAGGTCTGAAAGCTGGAGACGGGCAGGATAGGGGAGCCAGTGTCTGCCTGAAGAAGGGCTTGGGATAACACGTGACTAAAATAATTCGCCACAGTTGAAATAATGTTCATAATGTTACACAGTTTTCTGTTGGTTGGTTGGTTGGGACAGGTCTTCCTGTGTAGTTCAGGCTGGTCTTGAACTCACTGTATTCTAGCCCAGGCTGGCCTGGAACTCACGACAGTCTTCTTGCCTCAGCCTCCAGAGTACTGGGATTACAGGCGGGAGCCACCACACCCGGCGCTGGGTACTTTGAATAAACAAACAGCCTTAAACCTTTGCAGTGTGCTGGCCACGGTGCTGGGCATGGGAGGTAAAAACTCAGCAACACAGCTCTGCATCCTGAGGCTCCCTGGTCCTGAGGGGAGAACCTGCTGTGAAGCGGTGGCAGGAATTCCACCTGCTGCAGGATGGGGGCCTCTGTGACCATGGACTCCTTTGCTGTAGCACCTTGGCCCTGAGCGTTCTGGGCTTGGGCACCAGGGCGTCACCTCATCCAGCTGTGTCAGGGTCCCCGGGCTGGAGTCATCCCATTTCCTCTCGTCCCCTCTGCCCTCTCCCCACAGCCGGGAAGAGTGCTCTGAGCCTCGAGTTGCAGAGGGTTGGTAGCCAGAGGCCCCTTTGTTTCCACTGGGTGTGCCCGGCCTGTGCTAGTCGCTAGGCAGCCCCTGAGAAGTTTAGGAGCCAGCCACCTGAGCGAGGCCCTGGCTGGCAGGAGGTGACCCTGGCCAGTGCAGAGAAGCTCTGTGGACCCCTGCAGGCAGCGCGGGGCACCCACAGGTTCTCACTTCTGTCTAGTTTTGGTATCTCTTGTCTAGCAGGCATGTAGAATGTTAAGGACTTTGAACCTGTTTATTCTGGTTGTGTTGAAAAGCAGTCTCCCCTCCACTTGGGGTAGCTCATGAAAGCTGGGTGTGCAGTGTGTCCAGCAAGTGGGCATTGGGGAGGATGGCAGTGCCCTGCCCTGCCCCACCCTGCCACTTTTCTCTGTGACGCGCCTGGTGATCGCTCATCTTCATCACCTTGGATGTGCTCCTCAGCAGCCTGGCTATGCACTGAGGGAATTCTGGACCCTTTCTGCTTTGGAAGAGGTGTGAGTGTCAGCAGGGCTTGCTTGGGCTTTCCTCAGCAAACACTGTCTGAGGGCTCTGGATTGTTCCGTCCAGACCGACCTGGGGTCGGATGGGGACCACAAAAGGACCTGAGAGGAGGGCTTGGAGGGACCTGGTTCACTCGGTGCTGTGGGCCACAAGGTATAAGCCTCCCTTCCTGCTTTCTTGAAGCATTTGTTCTATGAACTCCCGTGCTCTGCTGCTGGGCAGTGCAGGCTGCCTTTGAGCTGTCTGTCATGTACTAGGAAATTAAAGCTCAGCGGGAATTCACAAAGGAGAATCAGTGTTCACTCTGAGGAAGAGGCTGAGGACAAGAAGAACTTTTAAAAATAGCCTATAAAGAGATACAAGGGAGAAGATATGATCAATCACTGTATGAATCCAACTGGCTGTAGGAGAACAAGAATGCACAGAGGATGGGACATTTGAAATGGGTTTTAAAGGATGAGTAGGAGTCCCCTAGGTGGAGACAAGGAGGAAGCACACGTGTTAAAGGAGATGACTGTAAGAGCAGGGAATGAGTGGTGGGTCTCACTGGGTGATGGGGAAGTGCGAATCTGCTGTGACCTGGTTTTGTTTGGAGTGTGCCTGTTAGAGGATGATATCATGCACATTAGAACGGCCATCGGGTATCCCAAATGCAACTTAGGAGACTCAGTTTATTCCATATGGCGTTGAAATTGACCGTGTGAGATTGGAAGTGAGAGAGCAGTTAGAAAGCTTTAATAATAATCCAGGTAAAAACTTTATCTGATGTATTTAGGTTTTTTGAGACAGGGTCTCACTGTGAAACCCAGGCTGGCCTCAAACTTGCAGTGACCCTCCTGCCTCAGCCTCCTGAGTGCCGGGATTATGGGAATGTACCACCACACCTGGCATTCCGCAGAGGTTTTGAGAGCTCATTCGTTCCTGGGTACCTGCGCTGGTGATGGGGAGGAGCTGAGCAGGACAGGGTGGATGGGCAGGTGTGTGGAGCCTACCGAGGCCCACTGGGTCCCCTGTCCGGGCACCTTCTCTGTGGGTCCTTAGAGCCAGGGGCCCTGGGCGTGAGCCACGTCTCCTTCCTGTCTGCTTATGCAGCCCTGGACAGGCGCATGAGCCTCACCTGTTTGTTTGGGAGTAAGATGGGTATGGCAGCACTGGCCACTAGTAAGATGGGTGTGGCTGCAGGCTGGACCCCAGGTCAGTGCTGGGCAGACGGGAAGAATACAGTAGCATCCCGTCCTGTCCCAACCGCCCCCTCCGTGCAGGGTGTGGGAGGGGTTCACCCACTGGTGGGGCTCTCCTCAGAGTGCCCTCTGATCACTGCTTTGGCGGATACGCGTATATTATATATATATTTATACTTCCTCTGTCTCCACCAGGGACAGAGCAGGAGCTGGGGGCTTTAAGTCATAGCAGAAGCGGCCAAGATTAGAGACCTGGGGGCTGGAGTGGTTTGGCTCTTCCCAGGCAGCTGGAGGCTGTGCAGGGCCAGACTTTTCAGCATCTTAAGATCGCACATGGGTGGGGCAGGCTGGAGGGACCAGAGGCAGCTCCAGTCTCATGAACTCATCTGTTGTTTGGGCAACATTTTGGGTTTTTTTGGTTCGGGAGACAAAACCAGAGCTAAATCCCAGGCCCTAATGTGTTGGCTCTTGAATTCCTCTCATTGCACATTTTACAGGTATTTTATTGATATAGGGGGAATAGATGTAACTCCCAAACCTGCTAGATATCCAAAACTTGAGTTCGTGTTCTCTAAAATCAAGAAATGAATTCTAGGAACAACGGAGGCTAAGAGTAGGAAAAATTTATTGAAAGAAAGACAGCTTCTAAAAGAGACAGGAGGAGGACTGGAAAGTAGGTTGCCCACCCACCTTGCTTCTCAGAAGTGTTTTAATAAGACAAAGCCACAAGGTGAGACAAAACTATAGTCAACCAGTAAGATTACAAGGACAGTCGCTTAAGTAATATTGGTCCAATGGGAAATCACAAGGTGGACATGAGGAGGGAAAAACTATGATCAACCAGTAAGATTATAACAAGTGTAGTTGCTTAGGTAATGATTAAATGGAGATCCAGTGGGGAAGCCTGTCACGTAGCAAGCGTACCAGGACCAAGGATTTTTAGCTCATAGTTTTTTGTTTTTGTTTTTTGTTTTTTGGTGCCAGGGATCCAACTCCAGACCTTGCGCTTGCTTGCGAGGCAGGCAGGCAGGCAGTGTGGACCAAGGATTTTTGATAAGGGGTAGGTCAGGGACCTTTCCTGGAAGGGTCTTGGTCCCCCACCCAGGTGATTGATACCTATTTAGAATACCAGTCACTGCTATTCATCCCTAGAGGAAGTATTGGGTGTAGTAGTTCTTCTCTTTTTATAATGCTAACCAGTGAATGTGCCTCAATTGTTTTTCTATACTGAGGGCCCAGCTTTGCCTAGCTGCCTTACAATAATTTCTAACTTAGCTATCTGCAATATTATTGTGTTTGGTTTGCTTATTCTTTTATCAATCTAAAATTTCACCTTAATAAAGATAACCTTTGACAAATATTTTTCTGATTTCCCCATTCTTTTAGTGAGTAGCTTTGGGGACAGAGGGAATCAGCCTTGAGTTACATCTCTAGCCCCTTTTTATTTTGAGAAGGTCTTGCTAAATTGCCCAGGCTGGGACGGAATTTGTGATGCTCCTGACTCACCTTCCCAGAATGTGTATACTACTGTACCCAACTCTTAAATTAATAGTAGTTCTTGAATATCACCTAATACCCAGTTGATTTTCAAGTTTCCTCAGTTTTAAAAGTGTATTCTTTTTTTTGTACTGGAGATTGAACTCAGGACCTTGTGCTTACCAGGCAGGCACTGTGCCACTGAGCTACATCCCTTGCCCTAAAAGTGTATTCTTACAACTGCTTTAAACTTGGAGTTTTTTTTTTTTAAATCTAACATCATAGTATTGTAGACAGGTAAGTTAATTAGATATCTTGTAGGCAGTCAGACAGGGCAGGCCTTCAAGGAGCCAACATGGAGGACCGTGAAGACACATTCACTGAAGGCCAGCATTGTAACGGGAGAGAAACTACCACACCCATGTAGGCTAAATAGCAGTGATTTATATTCTAAATAGGTATCTGTCACCTGGGTGGGGGATCAAGATCTTCGGAGAAAGATCCCTGACCCATCCTTTTCCACCAGAAATCCTTGATCTTTCCTTGGGTGCTTGCTACGTGACTTGTTTCCCCATTGGATCCCCATGTAATCAGTATTACCTAAGCGGCTGTACTTGTCATCTTACTAGTTGACTGCAGTTTTGTCCCACCTTGAACCCGCCTCACCTCATGGCTTTGTCCCATAAAACAGCTTTGAGAAGTCGGGTGAGTGGGCAGCCCACTTTCTGGTCCCGGAAAACATCTGTGTCTCTTAGACAGAGCTGTCTTTCTCTCAATAAATTTTCCTACTCTTAACCTCAGTTCCTAGAATTCATTCTTCGATTTTAGAGAACACGAACTCTCGTTTCAGATATCTAGTAGGTTTGGGAGTTACATCCATTCCCCCTGTATCAATAGTTCATAACAAAATTTTACTGAGAAACACTGAATGACAGGATAGCTTTGTTACACATGTGAGGGTAGAAGATGTGAGCTTTCTTCTACACAATCACCAGACCTATTTGCCTGTGGCATCTGACTGTTAACAGCTGTTGCTTTTCTATTGGGTAAATAGTGCGAACCTCTTCCTATTTCTTTCAGGTTATGCTCTTGGTTAACCCAGTGACAACGTTTCAAATTTAAAGAAAGAACTGTATGGTAAATAGCAGAGTGATAACTGATTAAGAAGTGCATCTAGAAGCAGTTTTGGGAAAAACTCGCAAACATAAAATGAAGAAGATAGCACATGCAGAGTTGCTCGTGGGTGGCCAGCTGCTGACTCGTACTTGAACAGGTCTTGTGCTGACCCTGCTTTAGGGACCTTCCTGTGAGTGCCTCCCGGAATGAACATGTTGTCAGTGCCACAGCCCAGGCTTCCAGTCTTCCCAAGGCCAAGAGCCCTTGGCATTCCAATCTGAGAGGGGCAGTGACTTGTTCAAGGCTGTGGACCCTGGACAATGGTTACTGTTGGTGCAGGAATGTGCTCTGTTCCTCCCAGTCCTCCGACACTCTGCGGCCCTATAGTGCCCCATTGTCCTAGCAGATCAAGGCCAGTCCTGTGCCAGGCATTGGAATGTGTCTCTGTTGGCATTCTGAGGTGGTAAGGGCTGGGAAGAGCTCTCCATGGGCATTGGAAGCCACGGGGCAGGGGGGCTGCTTGCTGTGTGGTCTGGTGGGTAATGTGGGCATTTCCGCTCACTGTTCCCAGGTAGGGGACTGAGTCTGCAGAGACTGAACCAGGGAACAGCTGGACCTGGCTCCTTGCTGGAGAAGAGGAGGAGTCAAAGGTCAGAGCTTTGCAAGGGCATCCAGTCCTCCAGCCCTGGATTCCCTGCCTGGGACTGGGGCTGGGGTGAAGAGAATGCTATTCCTAGTTCCACCTCCCAGCTCCTTATCCACCCATGTCCCTGC
>NW_004624822.1:4946359-4972868 GCF_000247695.1 Heterocephalus glaber | reverse complement strand
CCCCCCCCCCCAGCTAGCTACTCATTAGCCTCAAAGGACTGTCACGAGGCTTAATTATAGAGCAGATGGATTCTTCCCAAATGTAGTGTTCCAGCTCTCCTCTGCCCTCTGGCATAAAGCAGTAGTCTCCACTTCCCGCAGTGTCAGCGAGGACCAGGCCACCTGTTAGGGCCTAGGTTTGCATCATGCACCCCAGTGAGAGGGGCTTCCTCAGTTGTGTGCACCCATGTGTGCCCCTTCGTGTGTGTCTTTTAAACCTTGAGACCAGGAGACACTTGATGCTTCGTGTACCCTGGCAATGACAGTGGGAATGGATGTGCAAGGAGGCAGGTGTAGCCCTCTGACCTTGGACAAACAGCACAGCGGGGGCTCTGGCGGGAGCCATGGCATGTGTGCTGTGGGGCAGAGAGCGAAAGGTTAGACGTTGTGATCAGGTGTGTGGCCGCACGCAAAAGGGAAGGTTGGATGAATGCCCAGACTGCAGCTCCTTTTGGACAGCCCATTCTACTTGTTAGAATCTTGAGTTTTAGTCTATAAAATGAAACTGTTCTACATCATTTCTATCTCCTTGAGTCTGAAGACCCCATGACTGGTTTTGTAGGTCGGGTTTGTGTTTGGTGAGAGCTCTCGGTTGCTGTTGGCTGAGTCTCGACCTTGGGCACTGCTGTCTGTCTCCTGGCTCAGGCCCTGCCACATGCCTGGCCCCAACTCTTGACATTCAGTAGTTCTACAGCAGTTGGGATGATGCTCCAGTCCGACAGCAGGAGCTGGAGAACAGGAGGAAGCCCGAGGAGGAAGGTAGGAGCACCCTTCTGGCTAGGGTGGGTGTGAGGAGACAGCATCTGTTGTGTCCCTGCAGCAACTGTAAGGATTTGATCTGGGATGTATGGTTCCCGGAGGCCCTGCCACGTGTGGCTGGCAGGCCGTGTGAGCTGCCAGTCATTGCAGAGAGGATAGGAGTGAGAGAAGGAATCACAGACATGGGCAGGCTGACCAGCCGTGACCCCCTGATTCGAGCTGCTCAAAGTTGCGCCCCTCCTGCCTGAAACTTCGATGCATTGGGGAGATTCTGAAGGGGGCAGAGGGAGCCACCCTCTAGCAAAGGGACGAGGGCTGCCTGGGTGGAATAGGCAGCCGTGCTCCATGTCCAGAGCGGAGTTGCAGGTTCTTGTCCAGCTCTGAAGATTGATCCTGGATGAACCTCCCCATGCCCCCAGCTGAACCCTTGAGTCAGACTCACCCCGCTCGGTCTGAGGCACTACACGACAGCGGGACAGAGGTTATCCTGCCGGAAACCGGGTCCAGAATTTCAGATATATACAGTCAAGGAAAATATAATGGAGCCCAAATATTTGTCATCCAGCTTCTATAGGTACCACACTCTAGCCAGTGCTATTTCCCCTGTATTGCACACCCCAGCCCTGGCTTTCCAGTGTCATTTATAGCTGTGTTTTGAAGGAGGTAATAGCTTTTTAATTTCAAATAGCTCATCTTTAACCTCAGGACTGAGCAAAGCTGTTTGACCTTTGCTGTTCTAACCCCGGAGGCCTCGTTGACCCTGGTGATGAATTACAGCCCTGGGGCCTTGCGCTAATACAGCTGCAGGCCCTATGGCTCTCCACTCTGCACACCGGGTTCTGTTTCTCTAAGGAGAAGTACACACCATGGATCATTCATTTAGTTTATAATATATATTGTTGAGAGAAATAATCTACATAATATTAAACTGGTAGTAGCTCAGAAACCGTGCATGATAACCTTTGAGACTGAGTAAAAAAATGATATCCCGGGCCGGGGATTTAGCTCAGTGGTTCCAATGCCTGCCTCGCAAGTGCAAGGTCCCGAGTTCAATCCCCGGTACCAAAAAAAAAAAGATATCCCATGTTTGGCAGTGTTTTAGATCTGTAAAGAACTGATCCAGAACCGGGGCTATAGCTCAGTGGTAGGTTGTTTGCCTAGCAATTTTTTTTCTTTTGGTACCAGGGATCAAACTCAGGACCTTGTGCTTGTCAGGCAGGCACGGTGCCACTGAGCTACATCCCTGACCCTGTCTAGCACCTTTGAGGCCGAGGGTTTAATCCTAAGCACTACCAAAACAAAATAAAAAACGGGTCCAGGAAAATTGAGTGAGGTGGAAACAGTGAAAAGCCCCATGATACAAGTTAGTAAAGTTTGATATGGATAAAACTCAGTAGATCAAATTTGTCATTTTGTAGTAGAAATGGGTTGATCTTAATGAAAATAAATTTAGCTTAAAAAAAATGTAGAAAAAAGGAGCACTGGATATGAAAAATAATCAAGGAACTAAATGGGGTTAATGGAATTCTCTGGAAATGCTTTTGAACAAGCTTAGCTATTTGGGAATAATTTCCTATTAGTACAGTACATACTAACTACATAATTACGTTCATTGTGGGGAGTTGGTAAGTGACACATCTTAATTCTTAATTTTTTTTTTTTTTTGGTACCAGGGATTGAACTCTCGGGTCCTTGCACTTGCACAGCAGGTGGCGAAACCACTCAGCTAAATCCCCGGCCCTTTAATTCTTGTACTTCTCTTCCCCACCTTCCCTCCTCCCAATTCTAATTAAAATGTGTGTAGCCAAAGCATCCTTGGGGAGGAGATGGTGTCAAACGGTTGCTGCCAGCCTCTGCGGAGCTTTGAAAGGGGAGGAGGAGGAGGAGGAGGAAGAGGAAGAGTTGTCTCAGTCTGAGACTCTCCTCCAGCTACTGAAGTGGAGGAGGATTCCTCCCAGCCATATGTACAACTTCCCCTCTAAAGAGGCAGGGACAAAATTACATCACAAAAAAATGTATAGGAGGACACACACCCCCACCCCACCCCCGTCCTGGCCCTGTGTCACTGAGTCCATCCAGTGGAAGCCTAAGGGTAAAGAGCCAGGCTCCCTGTCATGTGACTGCTGCTCCCCCTCTAGTGCTCGATGCCCCCTGCCCAGTGGGGTGGTTATCAAGGCACTGGGGTGCTGGGGACTTCTTCAAGAGATTTTTTTGTAGGTCTGTGTTGTCCTAACCAAAGAATTGGTCAAGACAAGTACAAAGAGTAGTGAGGTTTTATTTATTAATGGTAGGAAAAGAAATGCAGGGTGAGAGCGGGCCGCTGGAAGAAAGAGCTCACAGTGGCCACCAGCTTAATGGCCACCAGGTTTTTTTTATCCGGTTGAGGTCAGATCTAGGCTGTCCTGACAAAAACCTGCTTGAGTTCTTGTGAGAAGAATTGAAGTTAGCATGTGATTGGTACAAAGCTCAGGCACCTGTGCCCTGATCTCTGTGATTGACAGCTCACGCCGGCCTACCCAGCCAGCTGGCCACGCCCTAATCTCCTGCCTGGGGTCCCTGCAGGTCTCACCCTGGAGCAGCCTCTGCTGCAAGCCGCACTGCCCCCTCCCAGGCGTCATCTTTCTCTTCCTCTTGAGAATAAAGTGGGGCCCTGCCTCCTCCCAGTCCGTATGAGGGTCTCCAGGAGGTTCTCAAACCCTTGTGTTATTCCTTAACGGCTCTGAAGGGGCACTAGGGGCTCTATCCACATTGAGCCCACTTGTTCCTGAGTCAGCCCCGGGGAATCCCTTGGGTTTCAAATGTGAAAGGCAATAGGGGATAGTGAAAGTCTGTGCTTCAGTGGGGCGTAACAGAGAAAGTTTGAGTGCCCTGTATTTTACTTGTGCCCCTGGTCTCCTGTCAGTGGACTCCCAAGTTGTCCCATAAAGCAGTGACAGCATGTGTTGGGGGACAGAGAAGGCTAAGCTCAGTGGGGCAGGAGGGCTTTCCCTCGCCTTCCCAGCAGGCCCCTGGCTGGGGGAGCTTGGCTGTCAGAGTAGTAGGTCCACACCTCCCGCTCCTCCTGCTTGCTTCTGTCGCATCTCCTCTCCTCCCCGCCCGTCCTGAACTGCACAGCAGGGGCCAGTGTGGCCTTGATTAGGTGAAGTAAAGCCAACCTCAGCTGGTCGGGCACTGTTTTGTCAGAGGTTTGTAGGCGCAGCATGTGGTCCTGCATAGAAGTTCAGGGTGAAGACTTTGGGTCAGGATTTGAATCTCAACTCCATCCTTGATAGCTCTGTGATCTTGGGCAATTTATTTAACCATTATGAGTCTCGAACCCTGTTGTAAAGCAGGGATGAGAATTAACTGCCTTCTTAGGCCTATTCTGAGTTTGTTTGTTGGTTTGGTGGTTTTTTGGAGCCAGGGTCTTGTTATATAGTTCAGGCTTGCCTTAAACTCACTATGTAGCCCAGGCTGGTCTCGAACTCCTGGCAATCCTCCTGCCTCAGCCTCCCCAGTGCTGGAGTTACAGGCATACACCACTCGGCCTGGCTGTGTTTTGAGATTTAAATGAGGTACTTTATTCAGAATGCCTTATATACATCACTTGACTCAGAATTAATGCTCAAACAGGAACTGCTCTGATGATTTTCTGTTTCCTAATCGTCGGTATCCAGACTTGTGAGTTTGTCAATAGTCAGATCCTGGACCACCCTGGGCTCCTGGGCTTTCAAAGATGTAGAACCAGGCCCTGCTAGAGCACAGCTTTGGGCAGCCTCCACCTTTACCTGCATCGGCAGCTGACTAGCTGACGTGTTGGTGAGACCTGAGTGGGGCATTAGCATAGGAGCCCCGCGTGGGAGCAGCAGTGCAGGTAGTGTTTTCGTCTCCATCCCGGCTCTGGGCTCTGGGCTCTGGGCTCTGGGCTCTGGGCAGCTCTTCTTGCTGGGTCTCGTTGGCAGGCACCTTGCCAGTTGTCCAGCCATGCTGTCGGTGCCCACTGGCAGACATTGTGTGGTACAGCAGAACTGATGGCCTCAGACCAGGGGCCAGGGGCTCAGGCAGGTCGCAGAGTAGCTGTGTGATATTAGCAAGTTGCCTCCCTAATTGAGACCTTGCTAAGAAAAATGAGGGTCTTGACCTGGGTGCTCTGTTAGCTTCCTTCCACCTGGATCCTTTGCTGCAGTGGCTCAAATGTCCAGCACTCCTGTTCTGGAGAGCATTTATGAGCTGTGGGTGCAGTCATAGAGGCCAGACCCCCTCCTAGAGTCGCAGCAGTAGCGACCCTCTGCCCCACCCTTGTGGATGACACTTGGTGAACACCCACTCCTTTTTCTTTTTTCTTTTTCCAGTACTGGGGATCGAACTCAGGACCTTGCACTTGTGAGGCCAAATCCTTGGCCCTTTCTTTTTTTTTTTTTCCCCTCCCCCTCATTCTTTCTATTTCTTTCTCCTTCCCTCTTCTCTTTTTCTTTTGTTGCATTAGGAATTGAAGCAGGGCCTTCACACCAAACTGTGTCCTCCACCCTTAGTGACACAGGAGTCACTAAGTTACCCAGGCTGGGCTCAAACTTGGGATCCTCCTGCCTCAGTTGTCCAGAGTGCGTCAGTCACAGGCTGAGTGCTTCCAGTCACACTTGACACTTGACTTGGACTGGTATGTAATGAGGGGCACTTCCCACATCCTTTTGTGAGCAGCCTTTGATGTTTCTCTTTGTGGAGCTGTTTCCATGAGAGCTCATAGTGCCCATGAGTCACGGAGATATTTAAATTCTTCCACTCCAGCTCGGGCCATGTTCTGCTGCCTTCTCCTCTCTGGGAGTGTTGTAGGCGACCTCATCCCTTCAGGGGGCTCCCTGGGCCTCTCGGTGAGTGACCCAGCATGTGACTTGTGCACAGCATGGAGCCTGGGGCCCAGGGCTCTTACTCGTTACCAGGGCCTGGGTCCTTGGTTAAAGTTTGCAGGTTAAATTTAGTGCCAAAGACTTCTAGGTGTCATCGGGGCAGCTGGCGTTCTCTGTGATTCTGAGATTCTCGTGTGCCTTTGGAGGTCCTATGTCTGTGATGACCCTGAGAAGCCCCTCGGTGAGGCCGATGTGGAAACTCTCAGGCGCCTCCATGTTTCTGTGACCCGGCCTGATGCCCACCTCCCTCCTGTGAGGGATCTCCCATAACAGACCTCAAAACCCAATCCCCTGGACCGTGTGGCTCCGGCTGGGACACTTTCCCACAGCTCTGGACCTTGGGGAGGTCTGTGTGGAGCGGGCTGTCCTGTGGCTGGCAGGTAGATGGCTGCCTTCGTGCCGTGTGCCTCTTTGGCACCAGTGAGTGGAGGAGTAAGAGACCTCTCTTCTTATGAGGGCTTCGGTGAGGACCTCATCAAACTGCTTACCTCCCAAGGGTCTCCCCTCCAAATGCAGTCACACTGGGTGCCAGGGCTTCAGTGTGTAAATATTTTTTGGTGACATAGACGTTTGGTCTGTGAGAGGAGCCTTCTGGAAGCCTCCCTCCATGACCATTTACTGCCTGTCAGCTGCAGCTTAGTAATGGAGCCCGTGGCTGAACCCTGACACTTAAAGGCCCTGTGCCCCAGGGAGGTGGGGAAGAGGGACAGTGGATGTGGGACACATGCCCAGTGCTACCCAAATGATCAAGTGACTGGGGTTGGTCAGGTGACTGGGGATGGTGGAGAGGTGCAGCCTGTGTTCTCTCAGCCACATGGAGACTTAGCCCTCCTGTTAGCTGGACTGTGACATGTGGTACAATGCAGCAAGTGTGCTCTTGTGCCTGGCACAGGTCGGAGGGAATCCTGTGGAGAGGCCACACACTGGCCAGGAGTTGGGCGGAGAGCATGCTGGGAAAGGCCCCTGAAAGCAGGCCTCGTCCTCCTGTGTGGAGCTGAGACCCTTACTGCTCCTCATCGGAGGCGCAGTGAGGTGTCAGGAGGGTTGGGGCCGTGGTACAGGAGCAGCGTTTCAGGGGGACCCCCGAGGGGACCCCTCCTCTTGGCTGAAGAAGAGATTTGTTTATAATTCCAGCAGGAGGCCTAGTTGAAAGAGTTTACTCTTCAGTGTTGCTGACATGAAATTCTAAGATTTCCTAAAAATCAAACAAATGCAGGTCCTGCTTTAGACACTGTTGGGCTCCTGTGGGGTAACTACAGTCATCTCTTGGCATTTGTCTGAGGCTAGAGGGAGGCTGGCCTGAGAGGAGAACCAGGGATGGCCCAAGGCCCAGGCCGGGAAGGTGAGCCGTGTTGCTGAGAGTGAGTTGTGCCATCTGCTCGCTTTTCGGGTTGGGCACTTCTAGTGAGCTTGGGCACTGTCCCCGTGTGTAGCTGGGGCACTCCAGAGAGGACACAGGTGACCGGGCCACAGCAGGCAGGTCCCTGGGCCAGTTGGGTGGGAGAGTTAGCCTGGCGTTCATCCAAGGCCTCCACTCCTGATTCCTTTTTAAAGCATTCGTCCCCAGGCCTTGCCAAATCTCCGACAGGTACTGACATGTTCTGGCATGTGTCTTCGGAGCCCCAGATGCCCCCACCCCACCCCCAGTCCCCCAGCAGCTGCCAGTCCACCCAGCTCATGCTCAGCCTCCTGTAAGAAGGCTTCCGGGTCCGCCCTGTTGGAAGTTAGTTCTCCTCATACTCCCTGCCTAGATCTTCTCCCTCCTGGGGTGCCTTGCTCCGTCTGTGTGAGGGGTTCAGTCCCTGAGCAGACAGCCCTGCCTGAGGGCGGGAGCCTCTTCGCTGTGCGTTCCCTGCAGGGAGGGTGGAAACCACCCGGTCACTCCAGGTTGCTGCCCCAGGGCCTGTGTTGCCTCAAGCCTCTGAGGTTTTTCCCCTTGACTGTCTTCACAAAGTGTCCCCAGCCTGTGGGTTTCTGCAGATTTCCTCTAAGTCATGTGAGGATCTCTCTGGGGAAGGGCAGGGCCCCTGCTGAGTCCCAGGGGCTGCCCCTGGGTGCCCCATGGGGCTTGTGTAACTGACTTGGGGATCTGGCTAACAGGTGGGGGCGGGATCCTCAGTGGCTCTGCATTTGTTCGCGTGGTGGTGGTGAATTCACGGTGAGCCCGCAGAGTGGGGTGGGCTTCATGTCCTGTTCCTGATTTTTGATGCAGTCGCACAGTTGCGGGCCCTTTACCCCACATCTGAGGGGCCTCCTGTCCAAAAGAAACAGAGTATTAGTCACCCACATAATTTTAACTTTCCTGGTAGTCACAGTAAAAAAAATAAAAGGAAACCGATGACATTAATTTTAATCTCTTATTTAGCCTGGTGTACACCAAATATTTCACTGTGCAGTGAACATAAAAACTACTAATTGAAGCTGGACATGGTGGCACGTGCCTATAATCCCACCACTCCGGGAGGCTGAGATAGGAAGGTCGCAGGTTCAACCCCAGCCTGGGCAGTTTAGCAAGACCCTGTTTCAAAAAATATAAAAAAGACTGGGGATTTAGCTCAGTACAAGGGCCTTGGGTTCAAAAAATCTAATGAAATATTTAACATTCTTTTTTGTACTGTGTCTTTAAAATTAGGGGTGTTTTGGGCCGGGAATTTAGCTCAGTGGTTTCGCTGCCTGCTGCGCAAGCACAAGGACCAGAGTTCGATCCCCGGTACCAAAAGAAAAATTAGGGGTGTTTTGCACAGTTTGGATTAATCCCAGTTCAAATGCTCAAGAGCCACGTGTGGCTGGCTGGTGGCCACTCTGGAGCAGTGGTCAGTTCCAATCTGTGTCCACTCTCCCCAGTGCCCCTTAAAAGTAGGAGCCGTGCTTACAGTCAGGCACTGTCTGGGAGGGACCGTGCCAGGCTGCCACACTGCCAGGGTCTGGTCGCAGCGCTGCTTCTCACTGCCATGGGACCCTGGGAAGCCTGTGCTTCACTGCTCCCGACCTGGAGGAGAGGACGACACTCTCACCGTCCGCCAAGGGCGTCCACACGTTGCACCTTGCTCTGGGCAGGGTAGGTGGTGGGGACTGCGGTGTCCCTACCGTGGTCTCCTTAGAGAGCCAGGCCTTCCGAGAAAGCCCGCAGTGGGCTGTACCTGTTGCCGTCTCGGAATGTAGCTGAAGGCTGAAGTTTATGTCTCTACTGTTGGACCCCGGACTGAAAATCATCTGCTCCCTGGCCTGGTGCCTGCCGTCCCAGCAGGCCCCGTTCCCTGTCCCACATAGAAGGACCTGCAGGTGGCAGCCCGTGCCCACAGTGGAGGAGTGAGGGGCGGGGAGTCACTGCCTGGGCCTCACGGGGTTCTCTGTCACACAGGCTCAGCTGGAAGCTCAGAAAGCCACGCAGGACTTCCAGAGGGCCACAGAGGTGCTTCGAGCCGCCAAGGAGACCATCTCCCTGGCTGAGCAGAGGCTGCTGGAGGACGACAAGCGGCAGTTCGACTCAGCCTGGCAGGAGATGCTGAACCACGCCACGCAGAGGGTAGGTAGGAGCAAAGCCGTGTGCGCCCGTGGGGTGTTGCACTTGTGTGCCTGTGCATGCAGTGGTCCCCGAGCACCGGTGACAGACTACAGTGCTGCCCTCTAAGTCACAGGTGGTGGTCTCCGTGTGGTCTCTTGGCTGGGCCGGCACTAAGCCGGATCGGGTGGGAGTCGCCCAGTGACCGAGGAGCTGCTGCTCCCCTGTACTGCTGGAGGCCCTGATGGTGGACTTGGGCTTCCCAGAGGGACCGGGCCATTCTCTGGGGCCTGAGATGGGGATCTGGGTGAAGCCCTGACCGAAGCCATGCTGGATCTGCACGTGGGACCTCGGTAGATGACAGCAGAGTCAAGTGGGTGCTCAGGCCTGGCCTTCCAGGACGAGGCCAGGATTCGGGGAGTTGATGTGGAGTGGACTTCCGACGGCCTTCACTGAGTATTTGACTTCCTGAGTTGCGTGCCGCTGCATCCAGGACCTCTGCAGTCACATTGCTGAGAATCAGAAGTGATAACTTAGTTTATTTGGCCTTTTAAAACAAAATACCATCAACAGAGTGGCTTATAAACAACAGAAATTTAGTTCTCACAGTTCTGGGGGCGGAGGAGTTCAAGATCGGGGCCCTGGCAGATGCAGCTGTGAGGACCTGTGTCCTGGTTCATAGAGGCCTGGCTTTCTCTGTGTCCTCACCACGGAGGGCGAATGAACTCTGGTCACACACGTGCCTCCCTCGGGACCAGTCTCTTCCCCAAGGCCCACCTCTTGTTCTCTTTTGTTGTTGCTGTTGTTTTGATAGAGTCTTGTCATATAGCCCAGGTTGGCCTTGAACTCACAGTGGTCCTCCTGCCTCAGCCTCCCAAGTGCTGGGATCACTGGAGTGTGCGCCCCACACCCAGCTCCCTTCCATCTCTTGATTCGCTTTCCTCTTGCGAAAGTTCTGTCGCCTTTTTCCTGTTATCTATCTTTTCTCTTGCTCCTTATTTCTATTTTGACTTCCCTTGGCCTTTCCCTTTTCGTTGTCACCTGGCACAGCAGCTCAAGTCCCGGGGGATCTGATAATCAGAGATGGCCTTGAGTGGCCTTAAATAGAAAGGCACAAATGACACAAATGACCTCAAGAGTCAAATTTGCCTTGACTTCAGGCCTTGTCTCCCAGAAGCCTGGGACTGTGTGTGGCCTGGCCAGGCTTTGTGTGGCCTTGAGCTGCCCGCCGCCTAGTGGATATGATGAGCTACATGCATGCTGGAGACAGTTTTGCAGGTTCAGCTCATGAAAAACCAAAGAGGAGGTTAGAAATCTTGGAAATATATAAGTCAAAGACTGAGAGATGTTAAAAAAAAAAAACCAAACCTGCAGGTCTGCCTCTCCTTTTTCCATGCCTGCCATTCCAGCTGACGACCCATTTAAGTTTGTAAAAAGTAATTTCAGAAATCACTGAATCTCAGGAACAAACCATGCTGTTTTCCTTTTTTAATTTTTTTTGCTTTAAAAAATTTTTTTTATTAATACATGTTTATAATTTATAATGATCACATTCATCATGGGGAGTTGGGCTTCTGCTTTTCTTAAGACTTCTTCTTTTAGGGCCGGAGATTTAGCTCGGTGGTTTCGCTGCTTGCTGTGCAAGCGCAAGGACCTGAGTTCGATCCCCACCGCTGGGCCCACAGAGCATGTTCTTTGAATGACATGCAGAACCCACCCTTCCCCAAGGGCAGATGCTTGTGTTTGGCTTTGAAGTAGCCTCAGGTGACCTGGACATCTGCCAGCTTTCTCATGTCCCCAGATGGGGCTCACTTCAACAGTCTCCCAAGGCAGCCTCCCGGGCCTGCAAGCTCAGCTTGCTGAACACTGGTTGTTGAAGACACTGCAGGGTCTGGAAAGTATCTCCTGGCTCAGGTCTTCTGAGTCCTCTAGGAAGCCCCCTTCCACATCTCTACACATTCCTCATCAGAGGTTATCCATATGACCCCCCTGTTTCCCTAGATGTCCTGCAGTGACATCAGGGGCCACACTTGGAACCACGCCTGAAGCCAGCACACTAGGAGGTGTCAGGAGCCCTAGTGTCCTCTAGGCTACACGGAATACCACAAACCGGAGCAGTTTTCTGCTGGGTACAGCCATACCTGCAGTTGTAGGCTCCCTGGGTCACAGAGCTTGGGTCCCTGGTGCTTGCCGCGGGAGATTTGGGCATCAGGGGTCCCTCCAGCTGTAGCAGCTTTGGCCTCAAGGGGAAGGTCCTGGCTTTCTGTCCTCTGAGATGGGAGAGCTGGCAGCCTGGGAGGGAGGAGTTGGCGTTGCTAGTGAAGGAGGAAAGAGACCCTATGGAGGAAGAGGGGATGTGACTTGAAGTCACAGCATATAACGTGGCAGCAGGTGGCTGCTAGAGAGAAAAGGACAGGACAAGGCCAGCCTCCCCTACCCCAGGCCTGGAGCGGATGTAAGGCCTGGGATGGCAGGACAGCTGCCCTGAGATGGTGGGTCTATACCACTGCACTCCCTTCCGGGTCCCCCTGACAAGGGGTAGAGTAAGAATCAGGACAGTGGGAAGGCATGCGGTGAGGGCTTTGCCATCTGGGCAGAGGACCTGAGCTGTGCTCTGTGGGGCTGGGAAGAGAGAGAGAGGGCCCAGAGAGGCCCTGGGAGGCCAGGGAGCTGTGCCCTGTGGATGTCCACTGATCAGCATGGGACCCAGCACAGAAGCTGTGCCCTGCAAGGCCGGCACACTCATTCTGTGCCCATGGGCCGGGGTTGAGCAGACACACCCTTCCTCCACCATCCCTGGGCCCTTATGCCCTAGTTGCTCTGGGACTCCTGGGAGTAGGGGAGGGGCAGTCACTCTTGGCGACACATCTCTCTCTAGGTCCTGCTGGGCCAGGAGGGGCTAGGGCGGAGGCCTGTGGCTTTCACAGCATCCTCAGCCCTGGCAGCTAGCAGCCTGTGTACTTCTGAGGGGCCACTGCCACCTGCCTGGTCTGACGCTGGTGCTGCGGCTGTCCTGACTGACCTGTCCCGCACAGTTCAGCCACTTAGTTCTGCAGGGCCCAACCTGTCCCATGGGGCACCAGGGGTCGTCAGTTCTTGGGCAGGAGTGTGTATCTGTAGGTTTTGGGAGCCCTGGGAACGCCTGGCTTCTTAGTCTGTAGGCGGGGCCAGACACCTTCAGAACTGACAGACACCTCGAGTCATCCTCAGGACCAACCCACGCTGGGGAGAAAGTTCTGCCCATGCGGAAGGGAGTTGGACAGTTGCTTCCTTCAGCTGGGGTCACTGGAGCACTCCAGCTTAGGGGAAGGAGGCAGAAAGCAGGACACAGTGCTGTCTTCCCTTGTGTGACCTGCATGTCATCCCATAGCCTGCATCAGAATGCTTCCTCCTTCCTGTCCATTACCCCAGACAGCACATACGGAAGACCCCTCTCCAGTGCCACCTCTGCTGTCACCGCCATCCCAGCCAGCTGGACCCCTCACTGCCTTGAATGAGTCACTGCAGCTGAGAGTGTCCCCACCTGCTAGGCCGCCACCCAGGGTTTAGTCTCAGGGCCTTGCCCCCAGTAGGTTCTTCATCCGCATGTGAGCCTGCATTGACTATGATGTGGTAAAATGGAAGAGCACCCTCCAGAGAGGAAGGCAAGAGTTCTGGGGTCCAGACCCCAAACGTCCAGTTAACATGAGCTTCAGGGAGTGCAGGGCGACCCTAGGGAGGTTCGTGGGCCTTGGGGCTGAGGTGCACATGCCCAGCCAGCCACAGCACCTTGAGGACGTCTTTATTGTCCTCTGTGGCTTCAGCCCGTCCCTCTGGGGTCCTCTTCCCTCATCACCCGCCCTGCCTCCCCATAGGCACACAGCGCAGGGCTGCTGCTAGGCTGCAGCTGGAGGGCTCCTTGGTTACCTAGGAGATGCACCAGGCAGCACGTACGGGGAGGGCAGTGCGGGGAGCTCCTGAGGTGGGAAGCTCCCTTGGAGGGGGCGTTGTGCAACTGCGTGGGCAGGCAGAGATCCAGACAAGGAGAGGAGGTGAGGCTCGGGCAGGCGGAAGTGGGAGTGTGTGCTTGCCACCTCCTCAGTCTTCCCTGGCGGTGTTGCCAAATAAAAGCTTGGAGCACGCTCCGCGTTTAATTTTAGAACCCCTTCGCTTCTGCAGGCAGCCGGGGGGCCAGGGTAGAATGAGGGGCTGTATGCTGCTGGTGAGAACTGCCGAAGGGGATTCTTTCGGTTGGGTAGCCATGCATTACAGCTTTTATAACCCAGTCTATGTGAGATGCTGTAAAGGTGAGCCCCCCCCCCCGGATCCTTGTGTGTGGCACAAGTCACACCCAGTGTGTTGCTTTTGATGAGCTGGGGTTTTTCTGTTATCTTAAAGGTGACACCAGCAAATCCTTTAAGACAAGACCGCAGAGTTACTGTGTTTCCAAGTGTCAAGCATGAGATGTTTTTAGTGCTTTTTGTTTCCTTGGGAAATATTTGGTGTTAGATGCAAAAGGAAAAGGTCTTTGAGATCTTTGATCGTGGAGAAGCCATCTCGGTAAGCGTGTCATCTCATGCCAGCAGAGCTTGGGTCCCCCCTATTTTCCTTCTCTGATAGTTTTCTGTTTTAGAAATTACCTCAAGCTTCTGTTAAAAGATACGGCTTTAATAAGGTAGAAGCACAATTGTGATACAAATATAAAATGTTCTCATAGCAAAGATAGTATTTAACTGATTAAGGAGGGAACTAATATGTAAGATGTTAAAACAGTTCTTGAGACTTTTTGAATTCAAAAGATATTTAAAAATTCATAGAAAATCAGTAATGCAGAAGTCTATGTAAAAACAGATGCAGAACTGGCCATTATTCACAGGTAGTCAGTAATTGCATCTTTGATTAGGACACAGTTCATCTTCATTTCTCTGGATAGGAAGTATTTGTAACAATCTACGAATGTAGCTCAGTGGTTTAGCAGTTGTCTAGAATGTACAAAGCTCTGGCTTCAATCAAAGGACTGCTATGAAAAAAAATCATTTGTAGCTTGGTGTGACAGTGCATGCTTATTGTGGGGCTGAGGCAGTAGAATCAAGTTCGAGGCCAGCCTAGGCAACTTAATGAGATCCTGTCTCAAAATTAAAAGGGCTGAGGATGTGTGTGCCTCAGTTGGTGTAGTGTTTGCCTATGTGAGGCCCTGGGTTCAATCACCTGTCCTGCAAAGGCAGGGGAAGCGGGTTGACACCAGAAAACCTCTCTTCTATATTACTAGCACTTTCCAGTAACTCACAGGATGGAAAAAGAGCTCTAAGACAAGGTTGGAGATCACCTGGGAAGATCCCTAGACAGGACACTCCACCATATTTTTGTTCCAGATCAGTCTTTCATAATTTTTCCTGATACCTTTAAAACGCCTTTTTATAAGTGAATAAAAAAGCCACCCCAGGGCCAACTGGCTGTGGAGCGGAGAAGGTAGAACACAACAACCTCCTGCGGGAACCTTGAGTTACAGGCATCAGGCAGGGGTGGATGGGCAGGATTCCTAAGACTGACAATACCCGTGAGCCCTCTGGCGTCCTCCCTGATACTCCTCAGGTAAACGGAGAACGGCCTGTTAGTCTAACTTGGCTGTGATGCTGTGTGAGACAGCAAAAGATGAGTAAGATGTGACCAGCTGCTTGTGTGGTGGACCTGTGCTGCCCTTCCTGCCTCTCCCCTCGGGGCAGGCCTGGTTCTGAGGCTTTGCCTTAGGAAAGTGAGGAAAGAAATATTGCTCACGACTCCAGAAATGTGCCTTGATTTGGGCTACCGAGGACCCTTGATTTCTTTCACTCATTTTTATCCACAGATTTTTTATCAGTGTTCCCACCAGAATATCCTCACCCCAACTCTGCCCTGCCTCCTAGTTACAGATTGTTACAAACCTCAATATCTGATCTGAATGAAGTGGTTGTAAATTTAAATGTAAAGTTGGATCCTGGATTTTTCTGTGCCCAGCCAGCAAATTCAGGATGTTTTGGAAAGAACCAGACAGCTGAAATCATGGTTGCCTTGTGATCCTGACTGTTCTGCTTTGCTAGCTCCTCCTTACGGTGTCCCTTCAGTCCCCACAGGTACCCATCAGCCCCTGTCCCAAGGGGGTTCCCTAGAGCAGGGGACCTAAGCAGAAGAAAGCAGACATCGATTCAGTCTGAATATTTCAAAAATGTCTCTAATTTTTATTTTTCCATTTCCCCCCATTCATGGCCAGACCCAGCTTGGCCACTGAATCATACAAGACCTTTGCAAAATAGAACAGTAGGAAGGAATGTCCTATTTCATTGGGAAGTTAGTTTAAACTTAATCTGCCTGCTAATTTCCGCAAAGAAGATTTTTTAAAAGCGCTAAGTCGTACCCCAACCGGAAGCTGATCTGGGCTTACCAAGGCTGACCACTGTTTTCATTTGAAGGTCATGGAGGCGGAGCAGACCAAGACGAGGAGTGAACTGGTGCATAAGGAGACAGCAGCCAGGTACAATGCTGCCATGGGCCGCATGCGACAGCTGGAGAAGAAACTCAAGAGAGCCATCAACAAGTCCAAGTAAGCCCGGGCAGCCTTCCCTGGGTCGTGTGCTTACCCTCTTCCACATGTGCTCAGCCTTTGCGCAGCATGCACCAGGACGACCTGGACTTGGCAAGACTTTGACCCAGAGCCCCATCCAGGCTCCCTTCCCGCTTGTTCTATAGGACGCTGAGCCAGAGGACACTGAGCAGCAGGCTGCTCCATACCAATGTGGGAGAGACAGAGCAAGGAATATCAAAGCAACCATTATATGGCCCACAGGCTGGGCTTTGGGGAATTCCGGTAGTACATGTGGCTCTGTGGTTGACTGGACAGGGCTTTGTCCCTCAGTTTACCTGTCAGCATAATGGGAATAAATTCCCTTCCTAGTACATGTTCTCTGTAGATAAATGCTGTAAGACTAGTTTAAATGGAGCTTTTCTCGAGTGCATCTCACTTTACCACCCTTTTATTTTTACAAAATAATGTTTCTGGTGGGCAAGTACAACTCTTGGGGACAAGCCCCTGCTCCATTTGCATTTGCAGGGCCTCCAAGCAAAAGGGGCAGAACTTTCACTGGCCCCTTCAGAGACAGACCTGGAGCAGAGCATGCATGCTGGGCTACTGATTGCCTCTGAGTGGGGACACAGGCTCACCTAGGAGGGGCTGGGCAGCTGGAAGCTCAGCATGGGCCCAGCCTCCCCCGAGGACGAGGCTCCGAACAGAAGAGCTTGGTCCTCTTCTGCTGTGTCTCCCCCTGCACTCGTCTTTGACTTCCGCCCGCTCGCCTTTGGCATCCATGTGTACGCACATGAGCAGATGAATGTCAGCTGCAGGGGATGTGTGTGTATATGGCGTTCTGTACACCGGAGGAGGTGAGAGGGTGGCCACAGGGCACGTGCCTGCCCCGGTGAGTGCCCCCAAAAGCGGGGAAGCAGCCCCTCGCGCGTCTTCCTTCAGCGCAGTACGACGGCTCTTCTCTCCAACGCCCTCCACCCCCTGCGCACATCTCACACACTTACCTACTCCCTCACCGCCTAACCCATTAAAAAGTCAGAACTGTTCCGGCCTCACTGCCGACCTTTCCAGAATGCTGGAGGAGTGTAGGGCCAGACCGTGCACCTCGGGTGGCTCCTCCTGACTGTAGGCTGGGGCCCATCTCTGCATTCCACGGCCTGGCGCCCAGCCCTCCTTCAGCCCCACTCCGCCTCTCCACCCTCGATGTGGCTGCTCTCGCTCCTTTCTCCTGGACATCTGCCCTGCGCTGCTCATGCCTGTCTCCACGCCCTATGCTACCTGATGTGTGTTCCTGTGGTCCCTTCGGAGCGCCTGTACCCTCCTCTTTGCAAGTTTCAGGTTTTCTGTGCTCACCAAAGGTGTCCTGTGCTGTCCGTGTCACATTAACGGTGAGGGAGGAGTGGCACCGCTGCCTTGCCCAGCAAGAGGTCTGAGCGGCCCCTTCCCCAGCCTCATCTGCCGACACTGTTGGGGCACAGCCAGGCCACCTTCGCTGCCAGGCACAGCCAGATGACCTTGAACAGCCTCCCTAGACAGGAAGAGAACACGGGGCCCCCAGTACCTGGAGATCAGCCAGGGTGAGACCAGCAGTGGGTCCTGTGTCATTTGGGTGCTAGGAAATGCTCCCAGCATCACCCTTATCTCAGGTCCCAGTCAGAGCTTGTCACAGAGCCCGGCAGGGAGACCTGGCCAGCTTATAGTAGTGCCTCTTGTGCATCTTGTAGACTTTTATCATTTGCTTTTATGATTTTTCCCTTCCTATCTTCACAGACCTTATTTTGAACTCAAGGGAAAGTACTACGTGCAGCTTGAGGTATGTGCGGCCTTCAGATTTGTCACAGATGAATGTGTTTTGTTTTGTTTTTTTGAGGCAGGGTCTTACTGTTTAGTTCAGGATGGCCTTAAACTCACTATGTA
This sequence comes from Heterocephalus glaber, assembly GCF_000247695.1. The sequence continues at coordinate 4,955,233 of NW_004624822.1, read as the reverse complement.
GCCCAGGCTGGCTTCAAACTCATGACGATTCTCCTGCCTCAGCTTTCTGAGTGCTGGGATTACAGGCATGTGCCACCGTGCCTGGCTCACAGATGAGTATTTTTCTGCACTGAAAGCCTGGCTTTAATATAGTAGCAGGCTTTCTAATGACCCATTTACTGCATGGGGAGAATGGAGGGACACATTCATTTTCAGACCTCAAAATGGTCTAAGTTGGCTCTTCCGTTGTGTCTGAAGTTACCCTTGCAGATTGTTCCAGGCCTGTGATTCTTCTCGTGCATCAGCAGCACTTGGAAACTTGCTAGACATGCACGTTCCTAGACACCCCACCCCCAGCTCAGAACCTCTGGGTAGGGCCAGCAATCTGAGTTGTAGCCCACTCCAGGGATTCTGAAAGAAGTTTGAAAACCACGGTACTGGGAACCAGGCGGCAAGACTAAGACCTGTGTTGGATGCCCAGTGCTTCTTCCCTCTGGGCTGTAATCCATGTTTGTGGCTATTACAGCTGTCACCAAATGGGACGTGGGGTGGGGTGGCTGATTTTCTGCCTGGTGAATGGACAGTGGCAATGAGTGAGCAGCCCCTCCCTTAGTCATGTCTTAGGAAATTGTCTGATGTGGAATCCCATGGAGAAAATGCACTAAACCTGGCATTTGAAAAGCACCTTGAGCCCCACGGGGCCAGCTTTCACTTACGCAGCCTCCCATCTTCCCAACAGCAACTGAAGAAGACAGTCGATGACCTGCAGGCCAAACTGACCCTGGCGAAAGGAGAGTACAAGACTGCCCTGAAGAACCTGGAGCGGATCTCGGATGAGATCCACGAGCGGCGGCGCTCCAGTGCCATGGGGCCTCGGGGCTGTGGCGTGGGTGCCGAGGGCAGTGGCACATCTGTGGAGGACCTGCCCGGGGGCAAACCTGAGCCGGATGCAGTTTCTGGTGAGTCAGGCAACTGGGTCACGACTGTGCTCTGTTCCAGGGCTGTCTTGGCCCAAAGTCCCTGCCCTCTCTGCCCATCGCTGAAAGATTTCAGAGTTGGGCCGCCCTGCTGTTATTTCCGGTGGTTTCCAACATTTTGTGGAACACTGTGCTCATCAAGATGCTGCTAAATGGTACTCACAAGTCAGGATTCCGTGGTCCTGTAAGTTTGGAGAATGTCGTGCTTGTGTCCTCCCATGAGAACGAACACTCATGGTTCTGAGAAGGCCTGCAGCAAAGAGTTGTCTTAAGAATACTTTGGAATCTGATCTGATTCAAATCCTGGCCTTCACATCATTCCGAATATTTGAACTCTGATTCTTCACCCGCAGAACGGAACATGTGATACTGTCTGCTCTTGCTGTGTAGGGCAGTGGTTAGGGTCATTCGAGAAGCCTGGCACCCATGAAGCCCTCAGCAGTGAATGGTGGCTCCCACTGGTGTCTGACCTTGGAGACCTTGGTCTTGCCTTCCGCTGCAGTCATGAAGAGCATGCTTTGAACACTTCATTACTTTGGCTTTTCTCTGGAGTAATCCCTGGTTGGCTTTATCCCAGGCTCCTTTCTTAGTGATTCTTTAACTCCATCAACTTGTTTGGATACCAGATCCAAAGGAAATTAAGCAAGGACTATGTCAGTTACTTTATTATCATTCTGTAAAACCTTTATGGAGAGGATCCTGAAACTCAGAGAGGTTAAATAATTTGGCAAGGCCACAGCACTGGAGTCAGGATCTGAATTCAGGTCTCAGTCCATTTTCTGTCTCCAACATTATAGTTCTTAATTTTTAACAGTCCTCTATGGAACTCTACAAGGCCATTTTTAAAGATGCAGGAGGTAAAGGAGAGTAGGAAGGACATAAGAAACAGAACTGTGTACAGGCTGAAGGGAAAAACAGCTAAAGGCTGACGAGGCTCTGAAGCCACAGGGTGATGTATCTCTGGGCCTTGGTTACTCTGGTCTGCAAGTGAAGGGACAAGCTACAGCGCACTGCAGAAGGATTTTGTTCTTTGTAGCAAATAGTGATCTAGGCAGGCTCTGAGTGGGTCTCTTGAAAGATCAGAAGTCACCTGGAAGGAAACAGAAGACTCCACAGATAAATCTTCCATACAGGGCTGTTCTTCCTGCAGCTCTTGCTTCTGCCCTGGTGGAAGCCCTTTAGTTGTCTTTGGAAGATTGGCTGAATTCATCTTTCATCTTTAAGCAGTATCTGGTGACTTCAGGGGTCAGGTTGCTTTGTTAGGGGCAGGGATTCCACAGTCCCCTGCGGGGTCCAGCTGCCGAGAGCAGCAGAGAGCACTTTGGCAGGGGTTTAAGGATCTAGGTTACTATCTATCACACCCATGTGACTGGTATTCTCTCTCTTAGTGGCCTCAGAGGCTTTTGAAGACGACAACTGTAGCAACTTTGTGTCTGAAGATGACTCGGAAACTCAGTCTGTGTCTAGCTTCAGTTCAGGACCAACAAGCCCACTGGAGACGCCAGACCAGTTTCCTGCAGTCTCGAGGCCCGGCAGCCTGGACCTGCCCAGCCCCGTGTCCCTGTCGGAGTTTGGGCTGCTGTTCCCAGTGCTGGGCCCCCGGAGTGAGTGCAGCGGGGCCTCTTCCCCCGAATGTGAGGGAGAACGAGGTGAGTGGCAGCCCCGCCAGCCCTGCCCTGCCTGTGCCCCCCCCCCCATGCCTGTGCTGTTCTGTGCCTCTGCCCGGGGCCACGCTGCTGGTGGCAGTCAGCTGAGACGATTTCCGGGGGCTGCTCTGTGGGCTCCTGGCTCTTCCTGACCAGCGTGAGGAAGGAGAGCTCAGGTCCTCGCCTGCTAGAGGGAAGGGTTTCCCAGCTACATAATGAGAGTGACTAATTTAATCTGATTATATGGAATATACAAAGTGATATAAAGAATTAAACCAGTAAATGATTACATGGTGAAGAACCCTCTCTGATCTGATCTAACGTGTGTTGGGAAATGCTGGGAATTCCAAAGGGCTGGGCTGGGCTGGGCTGTTCGGCCGGTTTGTGCCTAATTAATTTACAGTACTTAGTAGATGACCTTTTCCCCCGACAGGAGACAGGGCAGAAGGGGCAGAGAATAAAACAAGTGACAAAGCCAACAACAATCCAGGTCTCAGCAACAGCAGTGGTGGTGGCAGGGGTAGGAGCCAAAGCAGCACCTCCCCCGAGGGCCAGGCCGTGGAGACCCGGATGAAGCAGCTGTCCCTCCAGTGTTCAAAAGGAAGAGACGGGATTATTGCTGACATAAAAATGGTGCAGACTGGCTGATCCACTGAGCTGTGGCCCATGTGCAAAAGAATATTTCTATACGAAACTGGAGAACATTGTGCCAATAACCATTTAACATATGCCAAATCGTACGCATTTACTCTAAACTGCACTAATGAAGTTTCAGTGACCTTGAGGGCTGAAGAGTTTCCTTCCAGTGAGAGCTCTTGGTTTGTTTTCCAGAGCAGAGTTAACGCAGGTGGACTGTGAACAGGGTCACGGCCTTTGCGGAACATTCCCTGTAAGAGGGTTATGGAAGCAATAACTAGTTCCTGTGAAGGAACCCAAGCCAGGAATGGGGCTGGAAGCTTAGCTAAACTGGAGGCCATAACTTGAGTCTCTCCCTTCTCTGGCCCTCAGTTCTGGGAAACTGACATGTTCTCTCCATTATATCCCAGGGCATTGAAATAGTTCAAGAAACCTACACACAAATAAAACAACTCAAGGGTGCAAAGCACACCTTTCTGACCTAGTGACGGCTTAAAAATTCCAAGAACACAATTCATTTTCATCACCTCTGGTGTTCAAGGGGGGCTTTTAAAAAAAGCATGTATGCTGGGACACTCATTAAAACCATTTCCTAGGAAGGCTACCATGAACTGCACTTTCAGGGGTGGGAAAGGTGAATGTCAGCGTGGGGCTGGGGGATGAGAGTAGCAAGGACACATCACACATCAGAAGGGGATTTGTGGCTGTAGGAAAGAAGGGTCTGTAACATAACCTTACCCTGCCAGCCAAGGGGATTTATTCTAAGAGAAGCGCATGTGAAGAATGGTTGCCATTGTTATATCTAGATTGACAAGGTGTTCATTTCTATCTAGGCTGTAACTTTAAAAATAAATGAAATTATTTAAGGGTTATGCTGCACTAGTTTTCTTAGAGGAAATTGTCCTTCAAGCTAGGAAAGGGAGTTGGCATGTGTTGGCAAAGGCTGTTAAATAGAAGCAATGGAGTCTGTTATGCTACTAGCAGTGTTAAGACTGCTTTTCTTTAATGTTTTCTTGGCTATGCATATTTAGAGTGCTATATTTCATGTGTCTTATTTTGTTAGGAAAATTTAGCATTTCTAAAAGAAAAAAGCCTCCCCATTTCAAGTTGTTACTCCTGTCCCAGCTTGTATATTTTAGTCATCTGTATCTCTTCATACTGTAGTAGTTCTTTTTATTGACTGATACAGTATCCTAATTACAAGGTTATTTTGTACTTGTCTTAATACCTTGAGTGTAATAAAAACTGCTTAAGAAAAGTTCATGTGACTTCAAATAAGTTCCAGTGTTGCCTAACTCTTCTGTCCTAGGTAACCCTTTATCATAAAGAAGATCATGGAATGCAGTGGTCATTTGTTCTCATTTTCAGTTAAGGTCCTGAATCCTAGTAATTTAAGCCCAAATGCAAGGTTTGAATTACAATTACACTTTGGCTACTGCTAAAGCAGATCAGGTAAGGAGATAGTGGCAGGAAAACAGGTAAAGTGGTTAGGTGGAGAAGTGGTTTTCAGCCCCGAGGACCTGAACCCTTGCCGTCTGGTCTCATCCCCAAGGACTGAATTGATCTGTGCTGCACTCGGACATTACTCCTCAAGTTCCCAGGTGATTTCTACAGTGTTTCGTGGTTATGAGTCAGATGGCTATCACGATCCTTTCTCTAGTGGAAATGTTAAAGTGCTGGTCTTTTAACCTATGGACTCTGAATGTGTGTATTTCTATTAGAGCATGCTGTAGGGAACAGTGCAGGGTTACCCAATAATCATGATTAAGATGTTTTACCTAGTAGTTTTTGCTCCAAGTTCATCAAGCAGTGTTACTTGAATCCCAGTGACCCTATTTTCAAAGTCCATTCAATTCTCGTGTTAAATCCCCATGTACTGTGGATTCTATCTCTAATAAAAGACAGACTTTTAAGAATTACGGTTAGCAAAAACTGTTCCCTGAGGCATTACTCATTTTTCCACATTCTAGAAAAAAGAAAATGCCATTTGGAAAAGCACTAGGATAGCCTGAAGTTCCTATAAATGTTCCTCAAAAACAAATTGTACAGTCTAATGTGCAGAGACTCTAATGTGAAATTCTGGCTCAAATATCTGTTACCCAGAGAGTTAAACCTTATAGTTGCCTTTCATAAGTAGAAGCCACAAAAGAACATTTCATTAATGACTAGAAATTTCTCTAATACTTTTTGCAGAGAACAGAAGTGGGATAGAATTTTGTAGCACTGGGCTTTCTCTCATCTTTAGGAAGACAAGCCTGTGCCAATTAACTTAAGACTTCTGGATCATGGTGGCACTATACTCATCAGTGGATTAATCTTCTGATGTTCACAGCAAAATGTCCTATTAGGAGGTGGGGCACAGCTGGAGGTGCCTTTGGAGGGTATCTCTCTTGCTGGTGGTCTTTCCCTGTGCTCTGCTTTCTGGCCACTATGAGAGAATAGCTTTGCTCTACCACACCCTTCGCCACGATGTTCCTGCTTTGGAGTCAGCTGATCACAGTCTGAAACCTCCAAAACTGTAAGTCAAATTGAACCTCTCTTCTTTGAGTATTTTGTCCCGTTGTTATGGCTTATATCTAGATGTCCCCCCAAAGCTTCATGCGCTCGCTCGCAGCTGGGGATTTGGGGGCAGTGACTGGGTCACTGGTTCTGTCCACTCATGGGTTTATAGCTGGGTATGATGCTAAGAGGTACACCTGGTGTGAGGAGGTGGGTCACTGTGGGTATGGCCTGGAGATAGATAAAAATATCTTTTTAAAAATCTGCCGTGAGTGCTGCTGCTTCCTGCCTACCATGCTATGAACTGTTTCTCTACTGCCATGCCACCCACCCTACCTTGGAACCAGCCAACTATGGACTGAAACCTCTGCAAACGGTGAGCTAAAATAAGCCTTTCCTCCTCTAAAATTTAGAATCGAGCAAATGCAGAATGATTTAACACGTTTACGACAGGGCCATGATTTGTCTCACTGCTGGGCAGCCTAAACCACTGGTGGTACATGCATGATTGTCCCGCTGGATGGCTTTTTATTAACTTTATCAGTTAAAAAGACCAATAAAAAGTAATTTAGATCTGTTTGTACCACCAGGGGTACAAGCCACCTGATGGCACAGTCAGTCATGCACGTACCAGCAGTGGTTCAAGTTGGCAGGAACATGCCAAACAGCAATGGCACTGCTGTGTGCTGTTGTATGAGCAGTGCTGCTCTGAAGGACAGGGACACTGAGCTAAAGTGCTCTGAGCCTGTGAAGACCTCCTGGATTGGCATGCAACTAAAACAAGGCTAAAACTAAAACAAATAGAACAACCTTAAGGCCTGGGATTTAGCTCAGGGGTTCCGCCGCCTACCTAGAAAGGGAAAGGTCCCAAGTTCAATCCCCGGTACAAAAAAAAAACCTTAAAATTTTCAGTTTACAGACTGTACCTCAGGAGGTGACCATAACTCGTTACCAGCTGGATCCAAAATTTGTCACAAGTATTCTGTATGAGAACAATGTAATCACTATTGATGCAAATTTCTTCTCAGACTTAGAATGATGTAGACACAGTTGATTGTGGCTTATTTATTTGAAAAAGATACTAAAAATGAATCCTTATTCCATAGACCTGAGAGTAAATAAATGGGGACCAACTGGATCTAAATCCTGGCATGAAAAAGTGCCTGAATTTTCAATGCAGGGCCAGCAGCTAGTGTTACTGCTGTCCTTGTGGTTTTAACAATAGAAATTATCACTGTGGAATTGTTGTGCTGGTAATTTCCGGAAAGAAGAAAACTGCAAATTATGAGAAGGCTGAGATAAAGGAAATAGGTAAAATGCATAGAGAACCCAATGCATAATGAACTATAATTTGAAGATTAACCACAAGGGAAATTAGCAAAAGGATTCAGATCACAAATGCATGCACACGGGACAAAATGATCTTTGAGTATTACTACATTATTAAAGTCATATATTTGGTAATGCTGCTTAGAGGATAGGTTTCTCTATTACAATCTTAAAATCTGACTATAAGGGTCTTATCTATGCAGATCTAAAATAAGACCAAGAACCTGGACTGCACAGTTAAAATACATGCGTAATATTGAAGTGTATTAAATATTCTTGGACAGTAGTCTGAAGGACACTGTCTCATTTGTGACTCAAAGGTGCCTATTTGAGTCTTGCATAATAAACATTCTTTAGAAATACAAAATATTTTTAAATTGACATTTAAGATTTAGAATTTGAACATATTTTTTTCAAACTGAAATTTCATTAATCTGTCACTAAATTAAAAGATATTTCTGAAGCATGTATTTTCATGCAAATAATTCCTTTTCTTTGTTGGGGGGGGCGGGTACTGGAGATTGAACTCGGGACCTTGCACTTGCCAGGCAGGCAGTGGCACTGAGCTACATCCCCAGCCCCAAATAATTCTCCTTTCAATAAAACACACAAGCTGAAACATTTTAGTAAATCAAATTCTCTACACTGTGCAGTTTCCTTAAGTATAAACTTTATTTCAATTAAAGGCAGCAGAAATACAAAATAAGAGGTTTTGATAATTATAAAGTAGAGACAATCTCACCCTATTAATTTTCAGACCTTTAGAATCTCAAGCATTCTATTTGGATGGATTTTTATGTAAACAGCTAGGAATTTACAAGACACGAGGTCTTGGCAACTCACCTTCTCTGAATGCTGTATAACCCCATCACCACAAACTAAATTTTCAATTTCTTCAAAGTGCTGTTACCACAAGAGCACTGAACTACAGAGTAATTTAAAAAGACTATACAAACTAAATTGTAACGTCTTCATTACCTCAGATTACTACTTTCATCAACCTGATAGAACTGCAACCGTGAATATACCTCAGTTCTCTCTTATGCTTCAGTGGGAGACAGGTTCTAACCTCAGTGACCTTCATTCTTAAGCCTGAGCATCTCCATGCTAAGCTAATTAGTACTTCTTAAAGCTTTATTCTTTTATAACATCTGGGTAACAATAAACATTTAAAGTCATAAATAATGCAACATTAATTACAGTGACATGATTCATTTGGTAATCAGTTGCCCAAGATATACAGAGGAGTCAACACAAACAGGTTTAACAACATGCTTTCTAAAAAAAGGGAAACATAATTAAATATTTCAGGGATATTAAAATAGTCCGCCATTCCGTTCAGCGAGTCTACATCCCTCATCTGATCTCAGCCTTGTCCTCTGAGCAAAGGCATCTCACAGTGATGACTAAGTCTGATTTTTAATCATACACATTTTACACCTAAATGCAGGCCAACTCTCTATGTACACAAAACCATGTAAACAGTACTTTTAGGTGATAAAGGTAATTCCGACTACTTACACTTCTTGCACCAGATTCCACTGTAACACGTTTTGAAACTTAATCCTATTCTGTTGTATTTATCTTCCCAAAGATTGTGTCCTCGTTTGAAGAGTTGATGCTTGGTAAGTCCAAAATCCAGTTATTGCTGAGATTTCTGTCACTGAGGTTGCGTTGTCTTGATGGGGATAACGCTATTAAAGTCCAAGAAAAAAGGTCCTTCTTGTTTAGGCAAAAAAGTACTGGGAATGATATTAAAGATCCCAGCCGGTATGTTTTCTAATTCCAGGTAGCAAAATCCACACCTA
>NW_004624822.1:4913209-4926741 GCF_000247695.1 Heterocephalus glaber | reverse complement strand
CATGTCGATTCTTTAAAAAGACCTGGATTCCAGCTCAAATAAATCACATCATAATACTGGCAGAGATCATCCCAGGAAATCCAAAATATTCCTGAAAATTAAGTTTTCTGTTAATCTAAAAAATTTGAATAAATTATTTAAGTCAGTTAAATACATTACACCTAGTTAAAACATGTCATTTATTTGGCAAATGGTACTACAATTACAAAGACGTATTTACCATTATCTATTTTCTGAGCTGTCCGGGGATCAAAGTTTAAATATTTTTGCAACTCTGGAGTCCAGTTTTTTACATCATTTTCACTGTATCTCCCCTTCCAACGTAAATGGCTCCAAGGATTTTTCAACTGGATAAATCGCAGCCCCTACATATTAAAAAAAAAAAAAGATAACATTGTTATATCACATCATTTTTGTTCTCATATAGTTTTTTCTTTCACAATCTCATAAATAATTTTTAATTTTGCTCCAAAAGGCTTTAGCTCATGCTATTCCCCTTTCCTGAAAACCTTCTCTCTCATCTGAGTCACTGCTGAAGCAATGGAAAAGAAGGAAGAATATGAACTCAGGAGTCAGAATAAAATAGGACCAAATTCCAGCTCTATTTATCAGTTTGTGGGCTTTCAGTGGGCCACTTAGACTCTACACACTTATGTATGCATATGTAAAAATGAGAATTACGATGTCTTTCTTGAAGATTAAAGGAGATAACATACACAAACTCTTCGTAATTTCCTTTTAATTATTGTTTCTCCTCTAAATTTTACAGTACTGACAATATGTAATACACTAATTTAAAACAAAGACTACCTTATATTGTTTCCTACTTGTACAAGTGCTTAAGTCTTAATGAGATCATAAACTCTTTGAAATGCCAATATTATCATCCTTTTTCAGAAATCTTCATTGTTAATGTTATGGTAAATTGTTCCAAAATACCAGCTTTGTGCCTACAAAACTGATTACACTGACAGAAAAATTTAAAAGCTGGTAACCCCGAACATTTCTTACTTCAAGCAGTCCACTTGGGAAATTGAATAATGATGTCCTAAATCAAATTAATTGAGGGGTATTTTTTTTAAACCCGCATTTCTTTGTTATTTTAAATGATACCAAATTGTGGTCTGAAGTAAATGTGATTTCCTCATAAAGGTAAACTCAGTTTTCTCAGGGGATATTCCCTAGAAGCATCAGTAATGTAATTATTTTCTCAATTTTTTTCTACACCACCTGTGCCTCACCACACATCAGTCAGTAGATATTTTACTCCTTTCTTTTCATAAAACTGAGCTCTAAGTGAGCAGGAAATCTCCCTCATTTCACGACTCTACCACTTCTGCTCTGCTTTTCAGAGACAGGTCCTAGCCACCAGAGACAATTCAAAGACACATGGCTATAGATTTTTATATGTTTGTTTTGAGAAGAAAACAAGCAATTCAAAGGGCCGCAAATGGAAAAAATTCCTAGAGAGTTTTTTTTATATATATAAATAATCTGGTTCATGCAGAAACATCCCAGTCCCACAGTTATTTCTAAGTATCAGCAAAGGAAAAGTCTTGGATACATTCAGAAACCTCATGACAGGACTGGACTGAAAGGCAGCAGTCTGAACCAGAGATGTACTCCAAAGAAGACTGTGGAACATTACCTCCAGGAGACATAAAATGATGCAAGGGGGGACAGCTGTGACTTAAATGAGTATGTAAGCAAGTTAAGAGACAGACAAAAATAATACTTTTATGGAAGATTAATAAAGATTAAGAAAATTGTTAAATGAAGAAAGTCACAAATGAAATAAAATTGAGGGTAGCTTTAGGCTAAGACTAAGGCTGTCTGTAAAGAAGGGGTTCTAAAATGCTTGAATGAGAGAAATGGAACTATTTTAAAATAAAAGTCAGAATTAAGTAAATGTTTCAAAATACAGAGAACAGAAGAACTCACAAAAATGATAAACCCAAGCCACCTGTAATCCCAGCACTCAGGAGGCTAAGGCAGGAGGATCAAGAGTTCAAGACCTCCCTGGGCATCCTAGGGCTGAGGAATGTAGCTCAGGCAAAGGCCCTGGACTCAACCTCAACTACTACAAAAAAAAAAAAAAAAAAAAAAATGACAGGCCCAGGAAATTCTTCAAACATACTCAATAAAAGAATAAAAAAACACTAGAAAAATAACTCAAATTTTAACACATATAAAGAAGCTTTAAGATGAACTGTGACCATACAAAAACCTCACATAAACGAAAGAAAATTAGAGCCAACTCCTTGTGAGATAACTTGCTCAAGATGGGGAATACTGTTTGGGGTCAGAGATTTCACAGCATCACAGCGTGAATGTGATCATTGACACAGTGAAGAAACCTGTCACCAGACCAACTTATTTCATGTGTACTGCTCTAAAAAATGTCTCAATCTTTACAGAATCACTGAAGAATGGATACTGTGTAACTAATGCTATTTTTTTTAACTAGAAAGGCTATTATTTGACAGTCTTACATTACTGGCATCCAGCAATTTTTTAATGTTTTGTCTTCAAATTAGACCTATTATTGTCATAAATGTGTTGTTTAGTTTCCTTTTGGTTTTCATTTTTTGTTTTGAGACAGGATGTTGCTATGCAGTTCAAGATGGTCTCAAACTCACTATGTAGACCAGACTGGGCTTGAACTCGTGGTGATCCTCCTGCCTCAGCCTCTCAAGTGCTGGGATTACAGGTGTGCACCACCAATCAGAACAATCTTATTTAAAATAAATAATATAATTAATAAATAAATAAAATAAATAATATAATCTTCAAGGTAACTTCAAATTCAAGCCTACTCTCCTATTGCCTGTTTCATTAGCTCAACTTAAATCACTTGCTATTATCTCACTATTGGTCACATTCACCGACAGCTACTTCACAGGATGTTCTAAGAGCAAATATACATAGTACTGAACATTAACAACCTATTTATTACACTGACTGGTGTTTGTGGTAAATTACAATTCTAAAACATAAACCTGTCACATTAGTTTCTCCTATACTTCTATATTCACTTTTATATTCTTTGCTTTGAGTACCCAATTTTAATGCCACTTTTAAAGAAAACACAATTTTATTCAGTTTGGTTGCAGTGCAATACCGACTAGCTAACTGAGAAACTGGCTTAAGACTATCAGCTTTAAAATGTTGCAGCAGGTCTCTACTGCCTTCACAATTCATAGTCATGTGCCACATAAAAATGTTTAATGACTACATATATGACAGCACTTGCTAAGATTAAAATGGAGTTAAAAATCCCACTTGTCTAGTGACGGCACAGCCACCATAATGTTCAACAGTGCATATTTGTGTTTATAACTAAGCAGAGAGGTTTCTGTTTATTTTAGAATTGTAATTTGCCACAAACAGCCAAAATATTTTAATTAACAGTCATTACTGTTCAGTACTATATATATATATTTGGTACTGGGGATCGAACTCAGGTCCTTGTGCTTGCGCAGCAAGTGGTGAAACCACTGAGCTAAATCCCCGGCCTCTTTTTTCTTTTATTGTGATGCTGGTTTAAACAAACCTACTGTGCTACCAACTATAGGAAAGTATAGCAGATACAACTATGTACAGTACATCATACCTGATAATAAATGTCTGCGACTGATTTATATACTGTATTGTATCATTTTATAGTATATTCCCTCTATTTTTTTGAAAAGTTCATCATAAAACAATATGCCATGTTAGGCCAGCAGCAGATGTAAACATCTCAAGTGTACCTCATCTGTTGACTGCATCATTTTTCTCTTTTGAGTTAATCTCCTGTTGTTTTGCTCATCTAGCCCTCGGAGCAGTGGGTTCTATAACACACACACACCCCCGTGCGCCCCCGCCCCCCCCCCGACAATGCAGCCTATGTATACCTGGCTGAACAATCTAGGTTTGTGTAAAGATGCTCACTGATGTTTGTATGAAAACAGAATCAGCTAACTACAAATTTCTCAGATTGTATCATCAAGTGAGCTCTAACTGTAGTTCTGTGTACTACATTTTAAAAAAGGCTAATAAACAGGGGTGCCATTACTGCTGACTGAGCACCACTTCTGTCTACTATAAAGGACTCTCAACACTTGCACTTCCCTAATCCATACAACTGATCCATTTTGCAGTTAAAAATAACACCGTGCAAAGCAGTGCAGTCACACATCCCAAGGCCACAGCCCAAGCACGGGCTGAGAAAGGGTCTGAAAGGCCCGACTGCATGCCAAGGCTCCAAGAAAGAGAAGCAGGCGCTCTCACACACCCACTGGGGTGTGTCTTACTCACAGGTACGGTCCTCTTCTTCCTCCTTTCTCAAACATTTACTCAGTACCTACTCTCTACACTGCTTACCAAGTGACTGACCGAACACCAATGCAGTTGGAAAGCCTGGGAGCTGTGTACCTGTCCCAACCATACTTTTAAAGCGAAGACAGAGGCCCAGTGGTGACCCTGCTCTGCGTCAACACGTCAGTACGCCAAGACGCTGCCAATGGTGCCGCCGCTGCCCTCCCGCTTCCCATCTTTTCATTTCGTGATTCACCACAGCAGAGCCAAGCTGTCTAGTACAGCAGGTACCGAGGTTTAAGAACTCCACCTAGACCTTGACCTCTCAGTACTCAAGTCTGACAATCATTTGCAATTCTTGTGATGTCTTAAGAAAATAAGAGAAAAACTGAAGCCAAAACCTTGAACTCTCTAATATCCAACACAGCATAGGCGTGTGTGGGGACCAGGCCCCACTTCTCTCCTTCAGCCTCGGTCATCATTCCGGTTGACGCAGTGATGAGGACATCCCCTTTGTGAAATCTGGAATGATCCCAAAGAGAAGGAAGGAAGGGAAAATCCTTAAAAATGCAGATCACATCATCTTTCAGTCCCATGGTGTGTACAGAAATTCCCACAAATCTGACATCTTTTCAAAAATGACCTTTTCCTAACACCCCTGAAGAGCTTTCAACAAGAAAATATTTTTAATTCACAAGATATCTGATAAATTATCATATTTCCTTTTTTACCCCATAAACTTAATTCTCAGGCAGAAACCTATCGACAAAGAAACACAAATGCTGTATTTTTAGTTTACAAATCAGGATGAAGATGTGCAATACCAATATACTTCCCCAAAAGAGATAATCATTTTATCAAATCACTAAGCTCTCTAGTTTTGCTACTGAATGTGTACTATTGTTTGGACAGTTTTCCAAACCCTACATATAGATTGTCCACCTAAAGCTTAAGTTCTAAGACCTCTCTTTTCCTACCTCCTCTCAAATTGGTAAGTACTTACTAAGTGCAAAGCAATTTTTCCATATTATACATTCTAGATTCAAATGTTTTGGATTATGTGTAACCATCACTGAAAAAACTGAAGGCTATGAAGCACACAAAGTCTATTTTAAAGATAATATCCCTAATAACCAAAAGTGACAGCTTCTGTGATCTTTATTCTAAATATGGCATGATGATTTTAAACACCCTCTTTTACTATCAGAGAAAGAAAAAAGAAAAAACTGTTTACCGTTGATAAAGCATTCTGAAAGAATTATCCTTACTGAAAGTTTGGCTATCCGAATGCATAGCAATCCTTTCTGGTATCCAGCCAGTCAATGCATGCAGATCAATATTCTGCAACATAAACACATTTCAGGGCTCTCAGTGTTGTTTTCAAGCTCTTAGATAAATTCTCAGGGTAGCTATTAAATCAATGATTTCACAAAATGATTCTGTAGGACTAAATCAGAAGACAATTCAAAGTTTTTGCTCATTCTGAATACAAGAAAATTGCGGGCCAGGGATTTAGCTCAGTGGTTTCGCCGCCTGCTGCGCAAGTGCAAGGACCCAAGTTCGATCCCCAGCACCCCAAAAAAAAAAAAAGAGAGAGAGAATTGCTTCATTGGTAAATATGATAAAAACTCAAGATATTTAACAAAAAAAAAACTGCTTTGATGGTAAGTTACCACTGAATCCTTATAATATGATAATCACTTCTAATATTTTGCATATATTACCTTTCTTTCAGCTGGTGGATAAATTAACAGGCAATGAATTAGAAAGCTAAACCAACAACGTACAGGCTAGGAAGAAAATCACTTTCCACTGCATTTAGCTATGACCTTTATAATATTGCCTAGCATTATAAGATCCTGAAGAGGGCCGGGGATTTAGCTCAGCGGTTTTGCTGCCTGCTGCGCAAGCACAAGGACCTGAGTTCGATCCCTGGTACCAAAAAAAAAAAAAAAAAAAAAGATCCTGAAGAGTGAAGGGGGCCTGGCATTAGGCAGGGAAACCAATCAGGTATGAATGATGGAGGATTTGCAAATAGTACTTCATTTACTCTGTACAAACCCTGGGAGGTGGATATTACCCTTATATTTTAGACACACAAGCTGAGAAAGGTAAATACCTTTTATAAGGCAAAAGGCTCGTCAATGGCAATTTAAAGTCATGTTAAATCAATTAGTTTACCTCATGCAACTAAAAGGACACTGGCATGCAGAGCTCAGCTTTACAGGTTATATTAAGGCTGGAGAAAACAACTCCTTGAACCTAAATTTAGAAATCAAAATATACCTAAGAGTATCACTATATCTTTTGATCTGAACAGGCTGCTCTGAAAAGGTACACCACAATTAATTGGCTCTGTATTGCAACGTAACAGCAGATACATACATTTTAGAGATTTCTTGGACATAGAATCACACAATACACTGCCCTTACACAAGAAAATATGTACTCCCATAATAAGGGGACTAGTCAATATTTCTCAAGGACTGATAATCTGCTGTTTACCCATAAACAAAACCAGTAGTAGTATCTATTATAACTTTCAAGTTTAATGTACTTTGTATTAGCATAAGTCAGTGTCTCCATCATACCACCTATTACTTACCGAGTTGGATCCTGGGAAATCATAGCCTCCCATCACTTTCATGTATGCCTTTTCTATAAGAGACACCCATAATTCACTTTTATTGTTGGAATAAGAACACAGCAGTTCTCCCTTATGATCAACAGGCAACTGGTCATCAATTATCACCTGAAGAAAGAGAAAATTAATTTCTTTAGGTGAAAGAGTACTTTAAAATCTTGTCAAGGGGGAAAAAAACCACAATTCATACTGATAAAAAGCATAATAGCCTATTATTATGATGACAGTTTTGTGCTTCTAGAATCTGATCAATTATAAAAGGTTCATGATTTTAATATGATGCCTTTATTCAGTCTTACGAGCTAACCTGTCAGGTGAGCCTCTGGTTACATGTAACTACCATGAAAATTATGAGAGAGTCTAGAATGTACATTATGTTGAAAATAATTACCAAAGGGCCTCACTATTAAGATCAATGTCATTTTAATCCAAACCTAAAGACCCATGCTATATATAGTTGTAAAAGTAGAACATTATGGCTAAAAAACACATTTAAACAACAGAGCAGCTGAGCATAGTGGTGGCACGCATCTTATCCTAGCACTCAGGAGACTGAGGCAGGAGGATTGCTGCAAGTTCGAGGCCAACATGGGCTACACAGTGAGTTCAAGGCCAGGTTGAACTGCATAGTAAGATCCTGTCTCAAAAAAATGAAACAAACAGGGCCAGGGACTTAGCTCAGTGGCACCGAGCCTGCCTTGCAAGAACAAGCTCCTGAGTTCGATCCCCGGTACCAAAAAAAAAAAAAAAAAAAATACCAGAACAGGAAACAAGCACCACAAAGATACAGTATAAACCTTATATTGAAAATTATTTGAAAGTCACAGGAATAAGAATTTTTGATCTAAGACTAACAAAGATTGTACAACTGCATTCTGAGAGATTCTTCAAACAAGAAGTTATTGAAGAACAGGAAAAACATTCTCAAAATTTTTGTTTAGCTCTTAAGTAATCAGCTAGAGTGGCTCTCAAAGGATGTTCCCAGACAATGGCACCAGCATCATCATGGACTTGTTAGAAATGCGAATTGTGGTCTCATCTCAAACCTACAGAATCAGAAACTCTGGTGGGGCAGGGGGCGCACAACAATCTATGCTTTCCTAAGTCCTCCTGATGATTCTGTGTACCCTAAAACTGGGCAACAGAGCAATGATTTTCAGACTGGAATCACCACAGGAGCTTGTTAAAATCAAGATTTTGATTCAGTAGGTCCAGGATGAAGCCTGAAATCCTGCAATTCTAACAAACTCCCATGTGATGCTGAGCATGACTCAGGGACGTGGGTGGCAGTGGATGGTGCTAACGGATCCTAACAAGGCAAGACCCTCAGAGGTCAGAGTACTGAAAGAAATTAAAGCAGTATAGCTTACGACCATGGATGTATTTCACAAAGGAACTAATAATTTTAAAGGCTTCTTACATCTCAGGATATAACCACATATACTCTTCTGACCTAACAGATTTAGTGTATCTGATTTCCTTTTAATCAAAAATATTAAGATCAGATTAAAATTTATTTTAAGCATTAGCAGTCCCTAGTTCAAAATTACCTATCAGAACTTGTCATGGATTTTATATTCAATTACTAACATAAAATGATACTGGTAGTAGAGTGCTAAGATCACAGACTCAAAATCAACTACACTGTAACACAGCTAACATTTAATTGCACTTACGACTCAAAAGTGGAGAAGGAAAGAGAGGGGTAGTGGTAAAGGGGAGACAATATTCACCTTTCTTGGGACACCATTGAGGTGAAGTTTTACCATATACTTTCCACACGGATTGTACTCTGGTTCACCATCCTTATTCTGAGGATAAATTATGCTTTTGTAAGGAAAATAAATATTGAAATACTAACATTAATATCCAGAATCAACTACAATACAGGAGATATTTAAATATGTCATTCATTATTGTCTGCAATTTCATAAAAATAAACAAGAATATTTTCCTAGTGTAGCTCTAGACAAAGATTTCACCTTCAAAGTGCTTATTTACTATAATTAAAAAAGTATTCTGAGCCAAGGATTTAGTGCAGTGGGGCCAACGCCTGCCTTGCAAGCGCAAGGTCCTGAGTTCAATCCCCAGTACCAAAAAAGGAGAGAAATGAATCCCAAAAAGTATTCTGAGATCATAAATAGGGTATAAATTTCATGATATTCTGAAAACTGCTCAATTTTTAATTATATACTTTAATAAATCATCGACTAAGTGGATTATTTTAAGCTGGTTAAAATAATGTTTTACCATTGACCCTAAGAAGTGAAGACCATTTAAACTAATCATAACTAAGGCACTAACCAAAACTGATTACATATATAGAATATATATATATTATATATACACATATATAATATCAGATACTTATAAAAATATCAGTACCAATTTTCTTTTAAATTAATTTGGATCACATTAAGCACACTGAAAATTATTTTTACATGGGAAATAGCTGAAATTAAAGACTAATTCATCTTTGTACTCTCAGGGTTTAATAAATAAAAACCAGTCCAGAAAAGCTGAATGAAAAAATTATACTTAATTTTTACATTCAATGACTTAAGCTAATATAACTTAAAAACCGAAAAAAGTATTTCAGACATTTCAATATATTTTAAAGTAGTTCTAGCAAACAAAAATAAACACCATTTTATATTTTCCAATAACCACATTAAACTTAAAAGTAAAACTAATTTTAATATTTTATTTAATCTATTATTTCAACATGTAATCAATACAAAAATTTGAGGTATTTCCTGTGCCATTTTCAAAATCTCATGTGCATTTTATGCCTGCAGCTTTTTTTAAATTTTTTTGGTACTGGGGATCGAACTCAGGTCCTTGCGCTTGTGGGGCCGGCGTCAGCACCACTGAGCTAAATCCCCGGCCCAGCCCTTCTTAATTAACACTAACCCATTTCAATTGCTCAACAGACATATTATAAGTTACTATAAATATGATGGGATTTTACTTCATTTATTTAAAAAATACTTGTTCCATACATTCCATGCACATGTTCTTACTGCCTTAGCGCATCTTTCCATAGTAATAAATCATCTGCTTAACCTCTACAGAAGAGCCGTAATAGTCTAGTAATAGACTCTCACCACTTTCTACACAGATAAAGCCTAAGTTCTTAAATTTCCAGTTAAGAAACAAGTACACGAAAAAGGCTTAAAGGGACAAGTCAAAACTTTACCTGGTAATCAACTTTTTATTAAACCGTCTCTCATAAGCTGCACTGATAGCCAATGATGCCACAAAGGAACAATCTGATACGATTGTCTGCCAATAAGAACAAAGTATTAATATATTCCTTCATTCATGTAATTTCAACATTAGCCAACATTACGCACTGCACCTGTCATCTGCTTTATGCTAAATATCTTGACAACTGTTCAATAATAAAGAGAAATGCCAGCCTGCTGACTCATTTATTCAAATCCTAGAAAAATCAAGTATTTCAGTGATATTAACTTATAATTAGATATTTAAATAACAATCTTTTATATTTCCCTTATCAAAAGTGAAATTCAGATTTTCAAGGTTTTCATCTACAAAAATCTGTGACTAGTCAAAACAGTTATATAAGGCATAACTGAAAAGTGTTTAAATTTTAAAAATCGATTATAGTATAAAACACATTGCCATTAATCGTCCTCAAAATATTTCCCCTTGCTTCAAACACAGTATCCCATCATGCTTGCCACTTTCTCAAGCAGTTTTGGGAAGTCGTCTTTTGTGAGTGTCTTTACAAGGTGTGATCAAAACTCCCATGTTGCTGAGTGCCGACCAATGGAAAGGCAGGCTCATGAAAACATTACGGTGTGCCCCGCAGCCACACGCTCTTCCACAGAGTCAGTCACTGGTCATACCCGAGTGAGCTCCTGGGAGCAGACTGGTGGGGCCCTGTGAGGCTTCTATCTTTAGCCTTCTCCCAGCCCCATCCCCACAGGGGTCACTGTGAGGCTCTTGCTATGTCCTGGAGGAGTCAGGGCAGTGGTGTCGGACCTATGGCACACATGCCGCAGCCAGCTGTTCATTACTGAAAGCTCTAAAAGGTTCACCATCTCTGCTCTCAAGCTTTCAGGACACTTCTTAAAGTGGGACCTGCACACCTCCCACCCTAGTCTCTGCAGACAGAACTGCAGAAATGGTTATTCACCACAAAAGGAATCCTGAAGAAGAAAGCCAAGCAAGGCTAGAAAACACTGGATTCCAAATGGCTCTGGTCATTTATGCACCACCAGTAATATCTGGGAATGGGAAACCAATAGGCTGCCGAGGAAAGACAATATGCTCCCAATTCCTCCTTGGTGGTGGCAGTGAGCACCACCCACTTCTTCTAGACAGGCCAGGACCAGCACTGGCACAGAGGCTAAGACAAGCCTGCCACCGTCTGTCCTTTCTTCCTGGAATGCCCTGAACTGTCCTTATGGCCACGACAAAAGCAATCCGTTAAGAAGGGGCCACGCTAATTTTTGCCAAAGCTGAATGAACCTTGGGGCCTGGTGCCAAAGCTGTGGACACAGCTCCTCCGGAGCTCTTTCCCTACTTAGCTAAAGACTTCATCTTCCTCTGACAGAGACTGGTAGTAGCCTCTGCTGCAATGCCTGCCAAAGGAGCCACAGCTCCCCCAGGCTGCCCCCTGGCTTCTATGTCAGCACATTTCTAAGGAGAGCATCAGCATCTCTGGACTCCTGGCAATGGGAACTGCAGCAACCACAGGGCAGCATCTTGGAAGCTGGTCCATGGACCATGGTAACAAACACATACGAGGAGCCATGCTCACCTTTGGCCATAGTTCTATGGTCCCCAAGTGCATTTGACAGGTGCTAGGGCCCATACCCTTGTAGTCCTGGCAGGTACCTGGGGACTCCAGAGACAGGAGGGCCGCCAGTGTTCAGCTTGGTACATCCCCAGATGGTACCAGAGGCCAAAAACACAGCTCAGTGACTGACCCAGAGACAGCTCTCGGGCATGGTACTGACGGATCCTGTGGAGCAGCAGCATCTGTTATTTCTGTCACAGGCAGGGGTACCAAGGCCCACGTGCAGGTCAGCACTGGCTGGCTGCCTACTACAGCCTCCCACCCGAGGACAGCTCTTGAAAAGCCCCAGGATCCTGTAGGCTCCTCACTCAGCTGGGCCCGGGGCAGGGGCTCTGCACCTCTTCTTCAGTACATTTACATAAGGGTCAGCAGAGAGGTCACTGTAGCCTCAGGATGACAGTGGACAGAAAGAAGTGGAGACATCAGTACTCAGCTGTCCTTGTGGAGGGATGAGCACTGCTGTGACCAGCAGGAAAGCATTCACTCCCCCATCAGGCATCTCAGGCACCAGGGAGGACCATGAGCATACTTGCTGTAGCCTTGGGGAAGTATTGGGAGGCAGATGCCTACCACTCAACTTCTGCCCCAGCAGATCAGCTAATGGACTCTGGTGGCTGCTTAGTGGAGAGATCCTTCAAAAGGAACAGATGTAAAGGCCTTTTTATAAAATGTTGAAAAACAAAACAAAACAAAAACTCATTACAGGATGTCCTCATCCACCTTATTCACTGCATTTGGCTCCATGTACTTCTGGCTCTTCCTCAGTCAAAATGATCTTTTATAAAAGGTAAGTGTTTTGAATCTATTCAGGACACCACAGCAGCCATGACAATGCAACTAATGACACAAAAGACTTCAGAAAGTGGCAAGAAAGCTGGGATAAGTATGTTCAAAGACAGAGAGATAGTATTTTGAGAGGGATTAACAGCAAAATGTCTTTTATTGTAATACATTTTTAAAAATGTAAACATTCACAATCGTTTCTGATCATACCGTGTACATAATTATTTCAAAGCTTAAGTCAAAATGTACAGAATGAGTCATTTTTCCAATTACTCTTATGTACCTGGATATATAAAAGCCTAAGAAAAAACTCAAATTCATATTCAAATTTCCTTAAAATGCTAATTTTAATATAGTATTTTACAAAATAAATGTTTACCTGCTTTATGCTAAAACTGGACACAGTATATATCATTGTAGGATTGTTGGTGAGGTCTTCTGGTCGTACCCACTTGGAAAACGTAGTTTTTTGTTTAGGTGATAATGGTAGCTTGCCCCATCTATCACTGAGGTGATAATAAAAATTAAAATAAAGTTAATTTCAGAAGCTGACTCAAAGTCAGAATTAAGTTTCCCACATATAGCTATACCTTCATCTTTCTAAAGTAATTTCCTAGTCAAATGGCTCTTTACACCTACAGCTTGAATCCACTCAACCTAACCATACTCCCCAATTAAAAATATATATCAATAACTGAACACGAAAGCACGACCCAAATCCAGTTATTTTAAGAAAATATATATATATATGTATATATATAAATAATTTAAAAGTCTAACTTAGCATGCTAATGTTTAAGAAACTCAGCAATAAAGCTGAGCATGGTGATGCACACCAGCAATCCCAGCATTCAGAACACTGAGGCAGGAGGGTCACTGTGAGCTCAAGGCCAGGCTGGACTGCATAACAAGACTCTGGAAGGAAGGAAGGAAGGGAGGAAGGGAGGAAGGGAGGAAGGGAGGGAGGGAGGGAGG
>NW_004624822.1:4895100-4913109 GCF_000247695.1 Heterocephalus glaber | reverse complement strand
GGGGGAGGGGAGGGGAGAAAGAAAGAGAAAGGAAGAAATTCAGCAATAAAACAGAGCCATTAACAACAGTACAGGCTGATTCATTCTGAGGCCCCAGGGCGCTCTGCAAGGCATTCAAGGAGTAGCTAATTTACTAAATACTAACCCTGTATCAGCATTATGTGAAAGTGCTTTGCCTACACTCTCCACTTAAATGCTTAAAACAACTCTATTACATTCAATATTTTTTCAAAACTCATAAAGTGATTAAATAACTTTGGAAGGTCATACAGCTGAGGAGGAGGACTGGGCTTTGAATCTAGGTTTTTGGCTCCAAAACTACTCTGTTATATTTAAAACTGATATATAGTACCAGATTTCTAAAAAAGAAATCTACCTGTCCTCAAATTTGTCTATAGCTAGGCCACCAAATCTTTGGATTTCAGGAGATTTAGGGATAATATGAGGTAGATGATAGGCAAACTAAAACAAATATAACTTTTTTTTTCAAATTTGTGATCTTCCTGTCTCACCCTTCCAAGTAGCTGGGATTACAGTATGTGCCACTGTGCCCAACAATATTGTATTACTTAACACCATTTTTTCTATGCATGGATAAATACATTAAAAGTTGAAAAACTCATACTATTATATACATAATTTTCTATTCTTCGAAATTTCTGTATTGTATTTTTTCCTACCTTTCAAAAGCATAATATATGACTTTTACACAGCATAATATATGACTGCGTGCATGTGCCTTTTTTCCCCAGCATTTTGAGACAGGGTTTTACTATATAGTCAAGGCTGACTTGAACTCACTATGTAGACCATGCTGGCCTGAAACTCATGATCCTCCAGCCTCATCCTCTCGAGTACTGGGATTACAAGCATGAGCCACCACTCACAGCTCCATATACCTTTTTTTTTTGGTACTGGGGATCAAACTCGGGACCCTGCGCTTGCGAGGCAGCAGCAGAGCCACTGAGCTAAATCCCCGGCTGTATATACCATTATTGAATCACTACTATACTCCTGGATATTTAATTTCAGTAACTTTTGATTTTTGGTACCAGGAATTGCACTCAGGGCCTCATGCTCGCCAGGCAGGCGCAGTGCCAGAGCTACATTCCTGGCCCTCAGTAACTCTTTGTTGTAACAGATGTCTTCATGAATGCTCTTACTACACACACCTCCGAATACTGATTTCCTTAGGATGATTCGAAGTTTAGGGTCCTGAACCAGATGGTATTTTTAAGGCTAAGGCTGTTTAACACCTTTATAAACAAATTTCTTGAACTGGATCTCAGTAAACAAAGATACTGTCATTCTATTCCATTTTTCCACTGCATTCCTGTACTGGCTTGTGGCTCTGCTATAATTCAAACACCGACTGGACAAACATTTACTAAGTACTTACTTTATGCCAGATATTGTATTAGGCACTGATTATAATGTGAGGCAAAAGACCTACGTAAGCCCAGGATCAGGCAAATAAAGTGTTCTTGCTATGTTATCCCACCTCTTTCCTATAATTATATTTGTCTTCCAGTTTTTTATTATATTTTAATTTCAAAGCTATGAATTGAACCAAACTTCTGAGTACTGAAAAATTACAGAAAAACTTAAAAATCAGATCTTGAAAATAAAAATCACAATAGTGCTTACTTACCAGAAAGGCATTGGATAAGCAAAACGTTCCCTCAGATCAACACTCATGAAAGGAACATATTCTATACCATTTATTTTTGAAGTTGTCCTATAAAACATGAGAAAAGAATCGTAAGGTTCAAGTCTATCTTAATAACCAATCTTAAACTCTTCAAAATTTACATGACAAGGTATAGTACTGTATTAAACTGATAACCTTGTATTATTAAATATATTTGGATAAAATTTTCACAAAATTGAGTATCAGAAAATAACTGATGCACTAATATTCAGTAAGAATTTTTTTTTTTTGGTACCAGGGATCGAACTCGGGTCCTTGCACTTGCAGGGCAGGCGGTGGAACCACTGAGCTAAATCCCCGTCCCCATAAGAGTATTCTTTTTAACACTGATATCCTTCACAACAAAACTCTAGTCTCAAGGAAAGCCTATTCCAGAGGTAATGAAAATGCTCTTTGTGTCCCTTACCAGGACACAAAATCAATTCTATCTTAAGCCCAAAGGGACAAATCAACTGTTTAGTTATTTTGGAATTTTAAAAACATGAAATTTATAATTCTGGAAAATGTTTTTCACATTTTCCAATATATGAGAAGAAAGAAGTGTCACAGATCTCAGCTATGGTCTGCTGACAAATTTAAGAAGTGAGGTTTGTGGTAGCTTTGTATATTTTCTCTCTATTTTGTATATGTCTATTTTATTTAAAGTAGCTACAGGATACCTGCACAATTCAGTCTTCAGGCAATGATGTTCAGTGAATTAGCAACAGATACAATGACTTTAGGACAGTGAATAGCTTCAATTTGAAAAGAAGATGAGAACTTTTTATTTGTCTGAATGGTAGGTGGAAATATACAGTTGTTGTGGTATAGAATTTCCAATGTGTGCAGGGAGCATAGAGATGCTGAAGAGCCACAATGCTGTACTCTTAGTGTCACTCAGCTCCAAAACTATCCTTTGTCTTATTTTGGGTTGTGTTAGTTCATAAGCAATTTTTCCTAGACAAAGGGGACCAGATTAGTAGGAATAGAATTAAAATCTTCAACAGGAAAGAAAGATGCTGTCATATGGTTGCAAACTAGAAAGAAGCCCTTTGAGCTCAATATTAGGAAAATTTAAAATGAGCACCTATATGACTTGCATAGTTCTAAGCAAGTTCTTGCACAATTCTGCTTCTATCTACACCGGTTCCGAAGACAAAAGGATCCCTAAATTGATATGCTTCACCTCTTTAATTTCCCCTGAAGCTCCTTTCACACACATTGAGCTGTACGCACAGAAAAGGGGTCTTTGAGTGTGCTCTGTAAAGAGCCAGATGCTACACACTTTATGTTCTGCAGTAAGGTTTCTGTCACACATTCTTCGGTTTTCACTTTCTTTTTAAAAATCCTTTAGAGACTGCTGCGCAAGCGCAAGGACTCAAGTTCGATGCCCGGTACCAAAAAAAAAAAAAACCTTTAGAGAAATGGGAAATTATCCATCGCCCAAGCCTTCAGTTCTGTCTGCTGGTCTAGACTATTTCGAGGTAATAAGACTTCCGGTCAGGGCTCTGGTTACTAAGTCCCACGGATTATTAGCCACATCCCTTAGCTCTGTTGAGCTCCTTAATCAACTCTGCGGAATGCCAGGTTTTACAGAAAAACACTATGTCTAGTAAAAAATGCTAATACTAAAATATATTAGAAAGAAATTTTACACTCTTTATTTCAAAGTGACTAGATGATGTTACTACTTGTAATTACCTAATGATGCCTTTTTTTTTGGTACCAGGGATCGAACTCGGCACCTTGCGCTTGCCAGGCAGGCGGCAAAACCACTGAGCTAAATCCCCGGCCCTAATAATGCTTTTTTAATAAACATCTGAATACAATTCAACAAATGTAATAAGAATACAATTGCCTACATTGATTATGTCAACAAAACTCATTATAATTAACCATAAATGCATTTACCTGAGCACCTCTATCTCTTCTGCTGTGTACCTCTGTGCTTGTGCATCACATGACTGCGGACTTATAAATGGCTGAGGCTTTTCAGGGAAAGAATTAGCTCCTAGTGGAAAATGTGTTTTCACTGGAGGTGGCTTTGGTTTAGTATTTGTTGACTTTACTTTGCAGAATGGTTTTGTCAAAGGCTCACTCAATGCTTCTGCTCTGTAACACAGGCACAGGAAAACAATTACTAGTTTTTCTTCTCACATTTGAACTTTTTTTTCCTTTTGGAAGTACTGGTGATTGAACCCAGGACCTCTGCACTGATCTACATCCCCTAGGCCTTTTTGTTTGTTTTGCCCAGATTTGACTGGAACTTATAATCCTCTTGCCTTAACCTCCCACAGCGCTGAAATTACGGGCATACACCACCATGCCCAGCTATATTTAAGTTTTTAGGAAACAAAGTTTACTTCAAGAACTAGTCAACCATCCTAATGGAAAATTAGTATATAAAATTCGTACACACTAGTCGAAAATCTCATTACTTTAGCTACTTCCAAAAGTAAGGTAAATATTTCTGCAAATAATATTCTACTGACAACATTACTTGAATACTTCTTGTATGTCAGATACTATACAAAGCAAGCAGTGTGCAAGAATGTATATAACAATTCCTACTCTTAAGGTGCTCATGGTTTTATAGAGAAAGACTGCTTTAAAATAACAGATGTCAGGATAGATGTGAATGAATACAGGAAAGAAATTACAGACTTAATGACTGGAAACGGGAGTAAAGGAAGGCTGCTTTGAACTGATGCTGAAGGCACAGAGTTCACCTGGGGAATGAGGAAGCATCCTTACATACAGAGAACATGTAATTGAGCTGAGGTAACTTCCAAGGAATGGATACAGACCCTGTGAAAAGTGCAACTAACAGGAAGCAGATGAGAGGACAGGAAGGTAGGAGTGTATTGTGAAGGCCCTAATGCTTTTTTGTTTTGTTTTGGATTTTGTTTTTTGGTACCGGGGATCGAACTCGGGTCCTTGCGCTTGCGCAGCAGGCGCCAAAACCACTGAGCTAAATCCCTGGCCCAAGAAGGCCCTAATGCTATGCAAAAGAATTTTGGCTTTGTTCTGTCAAAAAAACAAGCTAAAACAAAGAAGTTCTTAACCTGAGGTCCATATATGAGCTCCAGGGATTTTGTGAACATTCTGAAATTATATGCAAAAAGTTACTTATGTACATTTTTCTAGAAAGTAGATCTACAGTTTTCAACAGACCCTCAAAGGTATTCATTACTGACAATCCTCCACCCTCTACTGAGAATGCACTTGGGAATACTGGATGGGTTAACAATACAAGCCATAAAAGTCACCTATGATTCTCATGAAAAAAATCAAGCTAGAAAGGACAACTATGTGCCACGTCTTCATGAATTGGGGAATCTTCATGAATTTGGGAAAACAAACTAAAGATTAGTCAACAATGGTGATGAAAAGGAAGAATGACATATCTCAATAAATAAGAAAAGCTGAGGGTCGTACAGCTATCTAGTCAGAGCTCATAAGGAGATAATTGTAATTCTTCGTGTTACAGATGTAAATGCAATTTCCACACTTTTCTTCATCTACACTTCAAGAGATATGACTCTCTTATACAAATCCATTCATTCTTTCAACAAACACCCACAGTCATGTACTACACTCAGGAGTTCTGCTACGTGCTTGGCTACAACACTAAACAAACAGGCAAACTTCTATCTTCATGGAGCTTACATTTGGGGATGAGGGTTGAAAGGAACACAAAGAGCAAATATAAATCGTATGTCTTCAAAAGTGTTAAGAGCTATGGGAAAGAATATTACAAGAGATTAAGCAAGACAAAAATGCTAGAGGAACTTCAATTCTAAACAGAATAGTTATGGCAGGCCTCAATGTAAAGTTGACATCAACCCAAGGGGAAAGAGCCACACATATTGTATAACGTGGGGAATGTGTATGTCTGGAAGCAGGATGATTCTCAATCTCTCTGCTTTCTGCAGCAGATCTGGAAGCATTTCTAGAGGTTCTCTTCTTTGAAGTCTGATATACAATGTAAGAAAAGTCATCCATTTCAAATACCATAGTCATTTCTGTTCTCTAATAGCAAAAACTAAAGATATTTCTTGACTGATTGGCTATTTCTTGAGGTTAAAGCAAGAAACTAAAAAGAGGAGGTAAATCCACTTGTAGGAAGATTCTATATCTCAGTTTAAAGGTGAAGGTTTGTGACCATGACCTGTCCCACACATTTAGATAAATCTATTACATAACAAGTGACAATACATGCCATCCATCAGCACTTCAGTAACCAAAACTCACCTATCTAGTGCCTGCCGAGCCAACTGTTTCAGTTTATTTTGCAGGGTTTTATCAGCAGTTTCAGAAGACTTAAGAGAAAGAAAGAGACAGACATCTTAAAGCATAATTATTTTTTAATTTGTTTGACCCATGATATTTCTATGCAAAAAAATTTACAATGCACATTATACGTCTTAAAATTATGAATGCACTGAATGAACAAAAAAGGCATTTTGTTTTCATTTTTAAAGATTGTCATTTAAAACAGAATTGAAAACTTGTCATTGAGGTGAACTTAAAAAACCACTGAATGAGGCTGGGGCAGGATTACAAGTTCAAGGTCAGGCTGGGTCACCTAGCAAGACCCTGTCTCAAAATAAAAACTAAAATACAAAAAGTGCTGGGAATACAGCTCAGTTCTCCCTGGGTTCAATCCCCACTTTGGGGGCAAGGGGGGCTGACACTGAATAACTGACCTAGGAACACCCAGGCTCTACCATTTCACCCTGTCTCCCCGCCAGGTGCCTGCTCTGAACACCAGGCGCTCTCTGAACTGAAGAAGGCTCTGGGAAGCAGTGAAAGCCATCCTGCAGACTTTACATTACAGATTAATAAAGCTCTTTCCAACTAATGCTGTACCTCACTTTTTACTGTATGATACTAAAAAAAGTTTATTTTAAATTCGTAATTTGTGATGGCAAATTCTTTCTTGTAGTAGTTAATTTTAGCTATTAGGTTACAAGCAGGTTAAAAATTAGTACCTACAGGAGCCGGGGATTTAGCTCAGTGGTTCCGCCGCCTGCCTCACAAGTGCAAGGTCCCAAGTTCAATCCTCAGTACCAAAAAACCCCACAAAAACCAAAAAAACAAATTTAGTACCTACAACTTAAAAAGCAATTGCTTACTGGTACTGGGAACTGAAGCCAGGGCCTAACTACTGCTACAGAAGGGCTCTACCACTAATCTACACCCTGACCCTTTCCTAACTTTAATACTCTGTAAATTGTCCATGCTAGCCTGGGACTTGAAATCCTCCTGCCTCAGCCTCCCAAGAATCTGGGCTTACAAGCGGGTACCACAATACCTGGCTTCACCATCTTTTGATGAGGATTAACTTAAATTACATTTATAATAATAGAACTTATTTTCTTCAAAGAGTTAAGTAAAATTCATTACTAAAGGAAATTTCTTAATATAATTGCACCAAATTTAACCTTCAGTTATACATACAGTTTTCAGACAGAGATCCACAGCTTCTGTATACAATTCTATAGCTTCATCAACATTCTGTTTTTCATCTTCATCAAAAGCTTGTGTAACAAGAAAATGAGCACGCTCTAAGTCTAATTGATGTTTTGATTTCAAAGGACCAGCATTTTTTGACTGAACTAGGACAAGAAAGCACATATAGAAGAATTACTCAAAAACAGTAGAGAACAGTACACCATTTTAATATATTTTAAATGTTCTTTACCAAACTCTATAATCCTGTATTTTAGAAGTTTAACAAACTTTATATATATATATGTGTGTAAAAATAAAACTTAAGAATAACTCCCCTGTGATGGTCTGTATCTAGATGTCCCTCCGAAGCCTCAGCCGTTATAGGTGGAGCTTTTCAGACGTGGCTGGATCAAGGTGTGTGATGCTGGGATTAAGGGTGCCCCACCCTGGGTGTGAGTGCAACCCTAAGGGGGTATCCCAGATAGAGTATAAGGGACAGAAAGGGGGCTGTGGTCACTGCTTGTTGCTTCTTCGCTTCTTTACTGCTTTGCTGCCTTCTGCCGCCATGAACTGCTTCTCCTCTGCGACGCCCTCTGCTGTGCCACCCCACCTTGGAGCCAGCCAACTACGGACTGAAACCTCTACAAACTGCGAGTCAAATAAACCTTCCCTCTTTTAATTCTGTGTTGGGTATTTTGTCTCAGCAACAAGAAAAAGTAACTAAGACAGCCCTCTAGCCTTTTCTGAGATGGAGCTCACTATGTTGCCCAGGCTAGCCTCACACTTTCCACCCTCCTTCAGTAACCCAGTAGCTAGAAATTACAGGCACACCCCACTGCCCCACCTCTTCTCCTTTAAATCTTCATTTCAAGCTCCCCGAAGCCAGTTGTTTAAATTCATCACACAATAGATACCAAAGACAAGGAGCATCAAAAATGTTTCATTAAAGAAGTTCTTTCCCCTGAATTTGTTTCCCTATCAGCACTCCTTTCATTTAAAAAATAAAACATAGGAGTCCTCTTAACATTCCCCTCCTGCCCTGAAGACAAAGCAAACACTTGGAAAATACTAAATCTTAAGAAACTCCATTGTATTTTTTTTGTGGAACCGGGAATCGAACTCAGGACCTTGCGCTTGCGAGGCGGGTGGCAGAACCACTGAGCTAAATCCCTGGCCCAACTCCACTGTATTTTAAGGTAATTGAAGGGTTTTTTTCAGCACAGACAATAACTCTGTAATATACCAGCCATGATGATAAAAGTTCCTGCTTTTCCTAATTTATTTGGATCAGGAATAAGCCATCAAACATTTTTACTGTTCTTTGAAATAAATATTTCTACTTTCTTTTAATATAAAGATATGTATTTATGAGAAACTTATCTAAAGTAAAGATCCCTTACCACTGAACAATAAAAAGACAATCAAATTAAAAAATAGACAAAGGTTCTCAATAGACACAATAGATATTCAAATGGCCAACTCATAAGATGCTCAACACACCAGCCATCAAGCAAATGTGTGATGCTACTTTGTACCCATTAGGATGGCTAAAATAAGATAGACAGTAAGTGCTGGTGAGGATGTAAAGGAACCCTGCTATATTGCTGGTAGAATTGTACAATGGTGTAGCAACTTTTGAGAACAGTTTGGCAGTTCTTCATAGAGTTATCCTATGACCTAGCATTCTACTGTTGGGTATATATCCAAGAAAGCATACTTTCCCACAAAAACTTCTAAACTAACGTTTATTAACAGCATTGTTCACAACAGCCAAAAGATGGGAAAAAACCAAATACCTATCAACTTACGCATGGAATATTATTCAGCCATAAGAAAGGAGAATTGATACTTCTACAACATGGGTAACTGTTACAAACATTAAAGCTCATTGAAAGAAACCAGACAATGAAAGGATTAAATGATTCTACATTGAATGATTCCATTTACTGTATATGAATGATCCAGAATGTCTACCTATAGAGATAGAAAGTAGATTAGTAATTCCTAAGGGACAGGGTTTGGAGGAATGGCAAGTGACTGCTTATAGATAAGAGATTTCTTTTGGGGTGACAAAATTCTAAAATTCTACAATTAGTGACTGTCCTTGTACAACTGTAGTAACAAAATATATGTAAACCACATACGTACTGAACTGTTCACTCTAAAAGGGTGAATTTGTCAGTCATGACGACACATGTAATATATCCATATAATCCCAGTGCTTGGGGAGGCTGAGGCAAGAGTATCAGAAGTTCAAGCCCAGCCTGGGCAATTTAGTAACTGAGCAAGGATCTGTCTCAAAATTAAAAAACAAAACAAAACTAAAAGGGCTGGGATATAGATCAGTGCAAAGGCCCTAGGTTCAATCACAAGTGGGTGGAGGGGGCATGAATGTTTATGGTGAGTGAATTATATCTCAATAAACCTAATTTTAATTTTCTAAGCTTTATATTGTGTTAGTTTCTTAAAGGTATGTGATGTTTTGTTTTGGAATGGGGAATTGAACTTGGGTTCTTGCGCTTGTGGGGCAGGCAGCAGAACCACTGAGCTAAATCCCTGGCCCCTGAATGTGATGTTCTCAAAACTTTACCCCTCATTAACACCTCTCTTGAGGTATGTGATAATTCCATCCATAAAATGAAGACACTAAAACCCCAAAATATTACTCTTAGCCCAGCCCCGGGGTTTCTTAGCCTTGGCATTACTGATATATTGTACTGGATATTCTTTGTTGTGGAGGAACATCCTGTGTATTTATAATTTTTAGCAATACCCCAGGCCTCTAACCAGGTAGATGCCAGTGGCACGCTCCCCACTGCATCCAGTATATGTAAACCAACATCTCTCCAGACACTGCCAAATGTTCCTGGGTGGGGTACTGCAAAATCCTCCCCATTAAGAACTTCAGATCTACCTAGGGTTTCTTAGCTACAAATGAAGGCTAAAGAATCATCTTAAATCTTTTAATTCCAAATCTCAATCTCTTTAAATTATACTAGTGAATTTCAAACTGTGTTACCTTTCTCCACCTAGTGGCCAACTTATCTTCTATGAGTCTGACTCCATGAGCAAACTATGTTTTTCAAATTGGGGCTCTGAACAGTATTTTTTGAAGGAGTGTTTTGCTTAAAATAATAAACCATTTAACTCTCTTCAGATTACATACACTACATTTACTGAACAAAATGGGGAAAAAATTGGTGAAACAACTAAGGTGATCTGCTTTAAAAATTCTTTTTGAACTCCTCTTAATGATAGGTCTTTTCCTCTTCAAGAGATTAGGGCTGTTTCATCTGAGCCTGAACATCACATTCATAAATATCAGTATTTAGAATGTGCTTTTCAAAATCAAATGCCATCTGTTTTGCTTTGGTTTTTTTGCTATGTTGCTCAAGCTGGTCTTGAACTCATGGGCTCAACTGATCCTTCCACCTCAGCCTTCTGACTGCTGGGACTACTGATGTGTCCATGCTCAGCTCAAATAGAATTTTTTAGGTTTAGCCGTACTTAATACAAAGCAGGAAGAATTTAATTCTTTAGTAAAAAAAATTCAGGATTCATTTTTGTCCCCCAACTATTATAAGAACTTCAAGGGTTTAAAGAGCACTCTAGTTGGACTATTATAGCCTATGATAAAAGTGTGACTGAATATGTGCACAAATGGAAAGGAAATATGGAAATATTCCTTTAGGTACCAGGGTTTCTACTCGTTGAACATTATCCCCACATCCCTTCTAGAGAAGTCTGGTTTAATATTTAACATGTTTCAGAAAGAGATTTCCCTAATAATGCGATGCTTATATTTTTCTCTCTCCATATCTGATTAATGGCTTCCTGAGGACTAACCTACCAATACTTACCAGACAGACCAAATATTCACGCAATAAATGGTTGTTGAAATAAAGTGAAATACATATGAAAAAACCACAGAGATCATGGAAGCAGGCATTAAAGATTCCTTTCTATACTTCAAAGATAATTGTAAAACAGTTTATGAAGCAAAGTTGCGAAAATGAAGTTCCCCTGAATCAAAAAATATTTTTTCTTTGAACTTTTTTATTTTTACTGGCAACTGCTTGCAATACATAACGATTACACTCATCATGCAGAGTTGATAAATGTACACAACACAACTTTTTGCAGTGTTGGGGATTGAACCCAGGGCCTTGGGCGTGCTAGGCAAGCACTCTACCACAGAGCTACACCCCCTAAACACATGAGTCAGTATAACTTCTTATCAAGTAAGGACTGACATACAGGCAGTCCACTGTTCAATATATGCAATTTCTGGGCATTTTCTTAAAGTAATCTACCTTTTTTTTTTTTTTAAAGGACCGCTGTATCAGACAAGGAGATCAAATCTACTTTATCCTAACTATGTGCTTTATCACTGCTCATGTTTAAAATTAGTGGTAGCAAGTAGCACAAAGTCTATCAGAGTAAGATTCCTCTGCTTGTGGCTGTATTATCCAGCGACACAAAAAGGGGTTAAAAATCATCCCTGGGGCTAGACGCACACTTACAATCCTAGCACTCTGGGAGAGTGAGGCAGGAGTATGGCAGGTCTGAATACAGCCTGGGTAACTTAGCAAGAGCCTATCTAAAATAAAAAAGGGCTGGGGATGTAGTTCAATGAGGTTCTGGGTTCAATCCCTAGTGCCACCCTTCCTCCAAAAAAATATCAGCCCTGCAATGAGCTACATCACAGCCCTTTCTTCTTTTCTTTAAGACAGGGTCTCAAAAAATTACTAAACTGACCAGGGTGGGCTCAAACTTGTGATCCTCCTGCCTTAGTCTTTCAGGGTGCTGAGATTACAGGAACATACCACCACAGCCATGAGCCCACTTCTATCACAGCACTTGCCCCACTATTTACAGAAATAAACAGAAGCTGTTCCAGGTCTCTGCTTACATGTTGTTTTTCCAAGGCATGATTTAAAGAGTTCAGCAAGGTCTTGGGGCAGAGGACACTGACAGAGAAGAGATAGCCTATGGCTGAAGGCTTTAAACACTGAAGAGGATTAGTCAATTTTAAAATCAAAAGAGGCCATACGTCACATATCTAAAAAGCAGACTCTAACAGGGCCCTAATCCTAACTTTGCCAATGATAAATTATGTCTCTGGGAAATTAGGAAATTAGACTCTATTATCTGTAAGATTTCTCTCACACAGCTCTCATGTATTTCCATATTATGATTTTTTAAAGAGGAATGAGCAGAAAATGAGGATCAAGAACCACAAATGAAGAGAAACACAGGGAAAAGATGTGATAGAGAAAAAAATAATGATGACGTGAGGAGCCTTACTAACCTGCAGAATGTAGAGCTTGAACTCTTTCAAGATACTCATTTATTTTTTCTTGAATATGTTCTAGGCTTGATCCTGCCATCTCAGCATAAATTAAGGCCTGTGCTGCTTCCTAAAAATAAAAATAATTCAAAGGAATCAAACAGATGTATTACAACTTGAATTTTCATTACCACTTTCCAATTCACTCTAAGTTTCCATGAATGACAAAACACTTATTACTATATGTTTGTGACACATAATAACTAATTATCTTGGTATACATATCGCATCCTGATCATTTTTACTCCCTTTCTTCCAAAGAACATCTTTAAGATATTTTTTCATGAAAGTTATGTAGCCTTCCAATACCCTTTCTTCAGTTTTCAATGCTCTAAATTTTCATATACCACTTAAAGTTTAAGAACTCA
Organism: Heterocephalus glaber; assembly: GCF_000247695.1. The sequence continues at coordinate 4,900,244 of NW_004624822.1, read as the reverse complement.
ACGACGTACATTAAGGAACTGATTACAAACACTTCTTTAGAATAGCTGTAATAAACATGCTTTCTGTTTTCCTTATCCATAGATCAGATTTTAAATTAGATACTTTGAAAAGATAAATTAAGCCTTAAAACTATTAAAATGGGTTGGGAGATGTAGCTCTGATAGAGCTCTTGCCTAGCAGGTTCAAAGCTCTGGGTTCAATCCTCTGCACCTCCAAAAATAAAACAAAAGCATTAAACAAATAATAATCATCAAAATAAAATTAAATATCAAGACTGTAAGAAATTTAAAAGCCAGGGTCGGGATTTAGCTCAGTGGTTCTGCCGCCTGCCTCACAAGCGCAAAGACCTGAGTTCGATACCCGGTACCAAAAAAAAAGAAATTAAAAAGCCAGACACAGCAACACATTCCTGTAACTCCAGCACTGAGGCTGAGATAAAAGAATCTCAAGTTCAAGCCCAGCCTGGGCAACTTGGCAAGAACTTCTCTCAAAATAAAAATTTTTTAAAGGGCTAAAGGTGTAGCTCAGTGTGAAAGCCTTAGGTTGAATCCCTAGTACTGTAAAAATGTGGTACGTTGTAAAAGTTAAATCTCTCACAAAGTATTTTTCTGTACAGAAAATACTGTCCAAGGATGACACATATTAAAGCAGATTTAATTTTTATGATATAAATTTATTTTGATTAAGAAAGCCTTGCTTCTTCCAGTTATTCTGTAACTTCCATGGCTAGTTATGCTATGATCAGTGAGGAAGAGCTTCCAGCCTCCTCACCACCACTCCAGGGAGGTTACCAATGCTACCTAGAAAGGGCAGAGCACGTAACAGCACCTTCTCTGCAGTGTCCCAAGCACGTACTACACTTTATGCGACCTTATGCCTGTCAGTCTCCAAAGAGGTTATCTACTGAGCTGGTTTTTTTCTGTTTGTTTGTTTTCTGGTACCGGGGATCAAACTTGGGACCTTGTGCTTTCGAGGCAGGCGCTGGAACCATTGAGCTAAAAATCCCTGGCCCATGACCATCATTTTCTGAATCCAGTTATTTCAGCAGGAATTCTGAACCTAACAAAATCAGTAAGAAAAACAGTTTTGACATTAGTGGAAATTCAACCTACAGGCCGTGGTATAGAAAAGATAGGAGTTTCTCAGATTCCATGACTCAGGTATTCCAAGGGAAAAAATCGTAACTTTGCATATAAATATTAAATATTGTATCTGAGCTGGGTGTGGTGATGCAAGTCTGTAATCCCAGCACCTGGGAGGCTGAGGCAGGAGAATCACCTTGAGTTCCAGGCCAGCTTAGGCTTCATATTGAATTCAAGGCCAGCCTGAACCATAAAGAGAAACTTTGTCTCAAAGAAATCAAATAATAATAATAAACACTGCAGCTCATGTACCATCATTATCTAAATACATTCAAGTTACACTTTGATAAACTAAATATTCTATATATAATTTTCTTACCCTTTCAACTGTCTTGCATGTAAATACTGATTTTCAAGTAATTATTTTTTTGCTTTTAAAAAATTCAAATTTTAAAACTGTTTGTATCAGCTTTATTTTACTCACTTTATTTACGTTCAAAAATGACTTAGCTGGCATGATGGCACATGCCTGCAAGCCCAGCAGTCTGGGAGATGGCAGGAGAGTCACAAGCTGGGACTCAGCTTGGGCAATTTAGTCACTCAGTAAGACCCCTGTTATGGCTTATATCTAGATGTAGCCCCAAAGCGACATGCGCTCATATATGGGGCTTTTCAGAGCTGGCTGGATCTAGGGTGTGTGATAATGAGATTAAGGGTGTGTGGTACTCAATTAGTCCACTAACTGACTTATCATAGTCTGGGTGTGAGTAATCAGAAGCTCCACCCTGGGTGTGGGTGGCACCACCCAAAAGGCTTGTAGCATGGATGGAATAAAAGGGAAAGAGAGGCTTGCTTTGCTGCTGCCATTCATTGCCTTCTGCTTGCTGCGCCATGGACCGTTTTCCTCTGTGATGTCCCTCTGCCGTTCCACCCTGTCTTAGAACCAGCTAACTATGGACTGGAACCTCTAAAAAAGTGAGCTCCAACAAACCTATCCTCTTTTAACTTTGGCTGTCAGGTATTTTGTATCAGTAATGAGAAAAGTAACTAAGACAACCCCTATCTCCAAAATAAGGTAGGGCAATGGGGGTGCTGGGGATACAGATCGATCTGAAGGCCCTGGGTTCAATACCCAGGAAGCTCCCAATTTAAAAATTGCTCACGACAGCAACTGGCTAAACAACACTAAACAAACTGATAAGGTTTATGTAAACAGCTTCTGGAAGTATTTTTTACTTTAAGTATGAAATAGTCTTCCTAAGTGACAATGTATGTAATCCTGTAGGAAAAGAAGAAACATTGCATTCTTTTGCCTTAGAAGTTATTTTCACATGGCAATACTTTCACCTATTAGTATTTGCAGCAAAGTTACTTCACAAAAGTAAGACATAAACCATGCCTGGTGGCACACACCTGTAATCACAGTACTTGGGAGGCTGAGGCAGGAGGATCCTTCTAAGTTCAAAGCCAGCCTGGGCTACATAGTGAGTTCAAGGCCAGCTTGGAACTACATAGCAAGTCCCTATCTAAAAATAAAATAATAAAACATAAAACTATTTCACAATATCAATTATACATTTTGATCCTTATTTACACTTTTATTTGTGAAACAGGAAGAAAAGGTCTAAAGGAGTAGGGGAAGTGGGAGGGGAAGGGGAAAGAAAAGAAAGAAAAAGAAAAAAATATGAGAAGGAAAAAAGTGAAAACAAAGTCTTTGTAAATAGGGAAGGGTGGAGGTGATGAAGGGAGGGCAGGGGAATGGGGAAAAAATAAGAACCAAGAGGCATCACGTAAGGGTGCAAGATCCCAATGATGAATGTAACTGTATTGTATGCCTAAAATGTACCAATAAACTTAATGGAAAAAAAAAATAAAACTTTCCTTTAAAGAAATACCACTGTGTGAAACTGTAAAAACAAACAAAATTCCAAAAGGAATGATTCTGAAACACGCCAAGTCTCATATGAAACCAATAAAATAATGGTCTGGAGCAAATGACACTTTGTTGGTAGTACATGGGCTGATGAAAAAAAAATTACTACTGTATTATCAAGAATGTCATTCTTTTCTCAAAGAAAAGGTAACAATATTATGAGGACAATAGTTACCTTGGCATCTAGCTAAGATGGAGAGGTGTGTTCACAAACCCTTAGAGCTGGAGAGCAAAGAATGGACTATGGGAGCTCAGTCTTTGAGTTAGCAATTGTGCCCGTGGTAATGCATCCAAAAGAACTATCAAGAAAATCTGCCAAGCATTACTTATAAGGATATTAACTGCACAGTTACTTAGGATGCTGAAAAATCAGAATGACACTACCTGCCTAATAGGCTGTAAATTATGGTACATGCCCGGAATGAAAGACTATGCAGCTGTTACTGTAACAGTCAATTTCATGCTTTGGGGAAATGTTCAAATTTAAAACAAAAAAGAAGACTTTACAGAATAGTATAAACACAACCCATTTGTGAAAAAACCGTGAACATCTCTATGTACGCATACAAAAACTATAAAGATATATATACATCAAATGCTAGGTTAAGGGATGGACTTGCGCTTCTTAATTTACTTTTTAGATTTTTAAACGAACACGCCTAATTTTGGTGTGTACCACAGATCACTTCCTGCTGGCTATAAATCAGAGCCAAAGGACAGCAAGAATTTGCCACCGACTCCTCGCCCCCGCCGCCAGGGCAGCTCCCGCGGGCCACCAGGGAGCCCAGCCCGCAGGCAGAGGGGCGGCCTCGCCGTCGCGGGCCGAGAGCCCCGCGGCGGGCGTGGGAAAGCGAAACCGCGGGGGGAAGGCCGCCCTCGGAGACCCCGGCCCTACCTTGTAGTAAAACACCGCCTCGGAGTAGCGGCCTTCGTGGTCGCGCTGCACCGCGAGCCGGGCGAAATGCAGGGCGTCCCGCTCCAGCGCCGTGGCGTCCATGGCCGCGAGGCCCTGCGCCGGGGCCGGAAGACGGGTCCTGACGCACGAGCGCCCAGCGCGGCCGGGGAGCGCCGAGCGCGGAGCAGGAAAGTTCACTGTCGGCGCTGGAGGGGACACGGCCAGCCTCCCCAGCTCCGGCCCGCCGCGACGCCGCGCATCTTCCGCCCGGCCCGCCTCACAGCCCGCAGGGCCGCCCACTACGCGCCCTCCCCCCGCCCACTGGCCGCACTGCGCAGGCGTAGCCGGCTCCCCGGAATTCCCCGGCGCCCGAGCGGCCCCGGCCCGGCTCGCGGAGTGCGCGGGCGGTGGGCGTGGTCGGGCCCACGGTGCTCGAGCAGCTTATCGCCGAGCACGTGACGGTCCCCTCGCGGGGGATTGAGCGGGCGTGGGCAGGTGTCAAGTCCGGACTGTGGGCGTCTCCGCCGCGGGACTGGAGAGGTGGCAGTGCCCGGGCGGCTGCAACAGGCGCATGCACCTCGCGGAGCCTTTCCTTGGCTGGGAGCAAAGGGGAGGTGAAAAGAGCCAATGAGGATCATCTCGCTGCTGCACGGATTAAAAATAAACTCGAGACTTACAGATGCAAGATTCTTTTGAGAAACTGATAATATTTATTTTCTACAAATCTAATCATGACCCTGTGTAGCTCCCCAGTGTATACCTAAGTATGGTATTATTCGAATTGTTAACAAACAAGATCATGTGTTTTCTCTTTACTTATCTTCAGTTAAGGTTAGCTCAGTGTTGTAATTACATAGGTCATTATTTGATTAATGTCTCCTTTCCCTTAAAAGCCTAGCTTCAGCAAGAATTGTGGAGGGCGGTGTTAGCCATAGAGGCCCCATGTTAAATCTTACCCTCCATCGTATAAACTAAGAAGACTATGTTATGAGGAACCGCGTCCTTGCCAAATTAGATGTTTACCTCCAGAAATTGCCCTGGAACATGATGAATGTTTTGTAACCCCGAGAAACAAGAAAGCCCATAAGGGTGAGGAATTTCCAAAGAGCTAGCGAACAAGGAAGCAGGTGTCTTTGGATAAGGGTCATGATTAATGACCAAGCTCACCTGTGATATAAAGGGAAGGAGAAAAATAAACGGGCGCTCTCAGTCTCCCTGGGAGCCCTCCCGACT
>NW_004624822.1:4805466-4885900 GCF_000247695.1 Heterocephalus glaber | reverse complement strand
TTATGTCAATTGTACTTTCTCCTGTTTTTTCGTGGACTCCTATCAGTCTTATGTTGTTCTTCTTTGCATCATCTAGCAGCTGCTGGATTGATTTCTCATAGTCCCTTACTATTTTTAAGAAATCTCTGTTTTCATGGTCCTTCGCTGCAATCCTGTATCCTGTATCTGATACTCTATCTTCAGATTCTCTTAATCTGCTCTGCATGCCTTCAATGGAGTTTTTAATTTTCTGAATATCTGTTTAAATCTGTTTCATGGATTCCATTTCTTTCTTTTGTTGGGCAATCATGGTTTCCATTTCTTTCTTATGCTGGGCATTCATGGCTTCCAGCATATTTCTGAGGTCATCTCTTTTTTTTATCTGTTTCTGTTCTAGAGCCTCTAATCATGTCTTTTACTCTGCTCACCATCTCTGTAGTTATCTGGGAGATTATTTCTGTTTTGAATTTTTCTAGAGCCTTGTTCATCTGTTTTGTTACTTCCTGTGCTATCAGTTCAGAGTGTCCAGGTGGTTGATTATCAGACTTTCCACCTTGTTTCCCCCAGAATTTGTTTTTGATGGGGTGGAAGTCTGAGTTTGTGCCTTGTTTAAATGTCTTCTCATTTTTGTTTTTGGTACTGTGCTTGGTTTAGTTCCTGGGTTAATACTCTGAAGTTGCTTATTGTAAGTATCTTTGTTGATGTATTTAGAACCCCTATGGAATGATTGCTTCTCAGAGGTGTCTTCCAGATATAGTTGGCCTTTAGGTTTTGAGTCTCTAATGATGCTGAGGCTGTCTCATTTTCATTGTACTAGGAAGGACAACTGGTTAGATCAATCACAACACCTTAGCCCAAGTGCTACAATTAGCAACACAATAGCATCGAGTAGCTCTTAGAAAATGATAATTTGTGGTAGTTATTAATCTATGACCTTTAACTGTGTGAATTAAATCAAAATCCAGGACCAACCCAACATATGTTTATAGTGAATAAACTCTTCAATATGGCAACTTTACCCTTCAGAATAGGGAGTTAGGAGGAGTTGGGGAGAGAGTGATAGGTAGGTAGAAGGATAGGGGAAGGTTAGCAGTGAAGCCAGAGGGCACAGGTGAGAGAAGGAAAGAGAAGAAAAGAACAAAGAAGAAATACGAATTAGCGCCAGAATAGGAACACAAAGGGAGATGAAGAACAATGTGGGACAGTGAGGGAGAAAGAGAGAGAGAGAGAGAGAGAGAGAGAGAGAGAGAGAGAGAGAGAAGAAAAAAGAGAAAAATAAAAAATTGTAAAAGTAAATAAAGAAGAAAAAAATAAGAGCAAAAAAATAGTGGTAATTTTGAAAATAACAAAAGATAAAAATGAAGGGACTCCTTCAGAGCATGTCTCTTCTGACACAATAGACAACGTGGGCAGAAATGTGCAGTTATAAGTCAGTGAGTCTCAGTAAGCAAGTCACAGACCCATGAGATTCAGGCAGATTTCTGGCTGCAAGTCTCAAGTTGAGCTCCCTGTCTTCCAATAATGGTGGTCTGGTATGCCTTTACTGCAGAGATTCTCTTCACTTTTCCAGTGGGCTTCAGTCATCATCAGCGAGCCTGAGAGAGGCCCTCTCTCTCTTGTTCACTTCTGCAGTTCAGGACAATGGTGTTTATGTCCCCCTATCCCTCTGTAGTGTGGAATGAGGTAGCTGCACAGCCAAGAGGCCCGAGGGGGGCGGCTGGCACTGTTGTTCTAGGCACCCACAGGGCTCCACGGGCAGCTGGGGGGGGCATGCCTGGGGGATCCTTATAAGACCTTGGTCGCCAAGTGGGCATAGCCAGCCAGGCAGAGCTGAGCTCAGTCCTGGGTGCTCTGCTCCCTGCACACCTCTACCCGCATGGCTTCATGGGTGGCTGGGGATCCCACTAATTTATTCTGTCAATGGACACTCATTTAAAACATCTACCACAGTTCCTGAAGAGCATCATGATTTCTAGTCCTAAGCCTTGCGGGGGCTTTTTAGGGGCAAGAACCCCATCCCTGAAGCAAGGAGTGAAAATCTGAGAAGCAGGCTATGAATGGGAAATGACCTGGAGAATATATGTTCCACCTAAGTTGGGCAGCCACTACTCAACTCCAGATAGATTGAGGGGAGGGGGGTCTGAAGGAATCCAACCACCGCCATTCTAAGCTGAATAGAGATCAGATGAACTTCTTCCCCCTTGCTGTGCTAGAAATGTATGACATGGGTTGATAAGGCCAGTAATCATAGCTACAATCTATAACTCCCATCATTATTCAGCCCTGCTCTTGACAAGTAACCAAGGCCCAGTGGCCACAGCTACAATCCTTAATTCCCAATCATTGTTCTGCCCTGTTCTTGACAAACAAATCACAGCTCCCTGTACACTCTCAAGCCATGTCCCTTGTACTGAACTCTCCCCCTCAAAAATCCCATTGTGACTTTTTCCTTTCACAGTTCCCTCCTCCTTATGCTCGTGACCCTATAAAAGACCCTCCAGCCTTAGGAGAGTAGCTGGTCTGGTCTCTGTTACAGGGTGGTCCCTCTCAGATTTGGTTATGAAATAAACCTGTCCCGTGAGCTCATACCTCTGTTTTCTTTTCCTTTTTCCTAACAAGGTCCAATTAAGAGAAGTCAGAAACTCAAATCTTGGTGTGAAAACTCCTATCTTTAACTAAATGTGAAGTCAAATGTGAGTCAACTTTGCACGTCTGCAGGCTACATCAGGCCCACATTCCATGAGTTTTTTTTTTTTTTTTTTTAGTCAACTTTGCACGTCTGCAGGCTACATCAGGCCCACATTCCATGAGTTTTTTTTTTTTTTTTTTTGGGTACTGGGGATCGAACTTGGGTCCTTGCACTTGTGAGGCAGGTGGCAGAACACTGAGCTAAATCCCTGACCTGCCACATCCCATGATTTTGACCCCCTTTGTACTTTATTCCTTTTCATAATTTTAGGAAGGAGAAAGGATAAATGCTGACACCTGGAGGTGCCGAGACACATGAAAACAGGTACGACCTCCAGTCATGGGGCATTTTGCCCAGTTTGGGGACACGGACATCAATTTTAAAACTCCACTAGTGGATACGTAGCTAGATATGTAGAGTGGTACTCCAAAAGTAATTAACTCAGGTCTGAAAGAGCTCATGAAAGGGAAACCGACCTTAGCTAGAGGGTCAGGTGCTTGTGCAGTGACCCAGGGAAGGCTGAACAGGGAGCAGAAGGCCAGTGTGGCTGGGGCAGAGAGGGCATGCGCAAGAGGTGAGGGAGGTGGGGGAACGGGCACCAGACCATGAAAGGCTTTGAGGCCTTCAGACATCTTCAGAGCCCTGGCTAAGTTCTTACTTAAGATAATCTTTTTTTTTTTAATGTTAAGTGCTGTATTTTTTGTTTTGTTTTGTTTGTTTGTTGTTTTTTGTACTGGGACCTTGCACTTTCAGTGGCACCACTGAGCTAAATCCCTGGCCCATTAAGGTAATCTTTTATTACCTAGTGGGGATTCTGGTTACAATACTGAATAAATTGTGAGTGATCTTTTCATAAGCCTATTTTTCTCCATAGGTCTTCAGTGCTCAATTTTGGAGAATACTAGATTTGTCAGAAACATTTAACATATTTTGAAAGAATATATACTAAAGAGTATTGGAAGTAACAAATTTTAAGTTTATTTCAAGTTTTGACTGTATGATGATATAATTTATAATTATACAGTAATAATACTATGTACTATGATGAAAATCTAAGTACATTACAACCAACCTAAGGAAGGAGTCTTAGAGGCTCAGAGCTGGGGCCGGGTTCCAGGAAGGAAGCTTGCGCACGCGCTGCCGGTTGGCTCCGCCCCTGGCAACGGTCGGCGTCCCTTCCTAGATACGGCTCTCTGGACCTCCGAGCCGCCTGGTGGAGTCGGTAGGTTACCCAGGCCGCGGGATTGCGGGGCAGGGGTACCTCGGTGAGGTGCCCAGGGCGAGTGCACTGGGAGGAGGCCTCCTTCCCCGCCTAGGGCCCATTACTGCCTACCAGTCTGGGTGGCCCGAACAGCCTTGGCCAGGGCGGAGACGGGGTGGGAGTGGGGGGTATCACTTCGTCAACAGCCTTGCAGTTAAGCCCTGTGCTAACCAGATCGGGTTGGTTTTGTGTGTGTGTATGTAGGGGGACACCTGCATGCTGAGACTGTAGGGGACAACCAAGATTCTGGTCCTTCAGCCACCAATCAGTCTTCTTATCCAGCTCCTCACAGAGATCAAGTTTATTCTTCCCTTTAGCCACCCCATTCATTAATTCCCTGGTTCAAACCATCCTTCAGCAAATGCTTTCTGGGTACCCACTGTGTGCCAGATCTGTGCCAGCTCCATGCTAGGATCTCATCTCACAGAGATCAGGGTTACTTGGAAATTCCTGCTCAGCTAGCCAGGGAGAGAGAGGTAACTCCAGATGTTCCCCGGAGCCAGGAGCCTCAGGCAGCTGTGAGAACAGAGAGCCCAACTGCATCGGGTGAATTCTTCAAAGGATAGAGAGAACCCCAAGCCTGAGAGTCATTACTGTCCATGGCACTGTTTACCCATCTCCCCACAGGGGCCGAGACTTCCAGAACTCCTGAAGTTGGGCCGGGGATTTAGCTCAGTGGTTTCGCCGCCGGCTGTGCAAGCTCAAAGACCTGAGTTCGATCCCCGGTACCAAAACAAAAAACAAACAAAAACTCCTGAAGTCACAAATCCATTCACCAAATGAGGGTTTACGCATGGCATCCTGGGATGGGAGAGACAAAGGTTCAGGCTCCTCTTTGAATCGGAGATGGGCAGCTTAGAGGCTCTCCTGTGCAGGCCCTCCTCCTGCCAGGCATCCACTCTTCGGAATCTCAGGGCTTCTTGGTGCACAGTTTGAAAACCACTGCTGCCATGCTAAGAATATGGACTTTAGGGGTCAACCAGAGGGAAGACCTCAAGTTGTGTTCTGATTCTGCCATTTGTTTGCAAGTTTCTTGACTTCTCTGGACCTGAGTTTCCTTGTCTCTTAAACTGATGATCACATCAGTACGGGTTGCACCAATGAATACCCCTGGTTGCCTGTGTGCATTCTGCCACGTGCTGGGCAAGTGGTTACATGGGATTGAAAGTCAGTGAATCCAAACTGAAGCATCCTTTCACTCAAGCCAATAGGGTTCCTGGCTCATGTGAGTGAGGAGCAAAAAGAATTTAGGTTCCACTTTCAGCTGTGCCTCTCACTGGCTGTGTGACCTTGGGCAGGTCACTTAACCTTCGTTTTGCCCCTCCGAGAAATGAGGATAGTCTTATTTTCCACCTCAGAAATCTAAATGAGATGACATGTAAAATAAGTCTAAGGCCTGAATAGCATTCACCATCTTGCCATCTCAATGGCCGGTTCCCACCACACTGGGGGAGAGGGGTGTGCCCAGGTTGCCAACAGCAGAGTCCTTGCCCACCTGCTGCCATGTCCTCCTCTCTGCCAGTCACACTTAACTTCCGAGCAGAGGCTGCTGGGATCCATGGAGCTGTGAGTGGAGGCAGAGGTCTGTCTGATATAGTTCCTACCCACACTGGCCAGGCACAGGTGCCCAGAGTTGGGGCAGGGCTGGAAGGGAGCTGTTGTGAAGGGCAGGGAGGTAGAGGGGAGACAAGATGCCCAATTTGCAGCCCACTCTCCCACCCTTTTTTGGGACATGTCTCAATGCATTCCCCTCACCAACCCACTCAGGGAAACAGCTCACAGAGGGACAGGTAAATCCACCTGTCACAGACTCCTTAGTTTCCTGGACATATATGCACCTGCTGTCTCTGAACACCAAAGGCCAGGCGTGTTTAAGCCCATTTGCAAGCTGATGGAAAAAACGCTCTCCTATGAGCTGGGACCTTGGCCTCTCCAGACCTGCTCTGTTTGATTATTTTGATCAAAGATGTAACAGACCTCTGTGGGTTTGCAGCATGCTGGAGCTGGCCCTCAAGGGGTCCTCTGCCCTTTACAGTGCTCTGAAAAGGGCTGGTGACTGTCAGGCGGGTGTGGGCCAGATTCAGCATTATCTTCAGCCCCTAGCCTGGAAGGGAGCTGGCCCGGGAGGGAGTTCAGGGAACAGAGTTTCTGGTAGGGGAGCCTGGCACAGCTGACCAGGGGCTGCTGTTCTCCATCCCTCTAGGGACCTGCCAACTTACTGCCCTCTTCTTAGAAGTGGGCTCAGCTGCTACAGGCTGCTTCCATGCTTGTAGGCAGCTGTGCTTCAGCCTGGCCTGGCTGCCCACCCCATTCTCCAGGGCAGTGTAGGCGGGAGCCTATGCTGCAGGATATCCAGGGCCAACACGAGCCAGTCCCATTCAGGGGCTGTGATGGAGAATGGTGGAGCAAAAGAATGCCCAGCAAGGCACTGACCTATACTATGAGATCCTGCCTGCCCTGTCCCAGGGTGCAGAGGGAATGGGAAAATGAGAGGGGGTGGGGAGTAGGGCATGCTGGGTTGGGCCCCTTAACCTTTCCTTAAGATGTTTTCTCTTTCTGTCTTTGAGATTTTTATTGAGATAACTGAAGACTTGCTTTTTAGTTTTTTGCACTAGCCTTAGATGAAAACCCTCTTCCCCGTATCTTTGTCCAATTTCTTGTAACAGTCTCCTGCCCAAGGATTTGCCCTGGTAATACATTCTGGGGTAGCCAAAAGCAACAGCTGGCAATGAGTTGGCAAGAAAACCTGCAAACCCTTGTCCTCCAGGTGGTGGATTTGCATGAAGCTCCGAGGCATCTGACTCTCTCTGCAAAGACAGGAAGCTGTGCCCTCCCTGAGATAGGTGACCCCAGAGCCAGGGTGACTGGATGCTGTTTATTGCTGCAGGGGGCACCGATAGCCAATGGAGAGCCAGAATTGGGATCTCACTGGGGAGACCATTTAGCCCTCTGGCTCCTACATAGTGGGAGGTAGGGGACATTGATAGGGGAGGCTAAGCGTGGCCTGGTGCTCACAGGTGCTGATGAGCCACACAGGGGAGGGCAGGCCAGTAAGTAGGACTGGGCCAGGTGTCCTGGGGCCACTTCTATCTGAAAGTCATTTGGGGAAATTGATGGGTGAATGAGCTCCGAGTCTCTCTCCTCCTCTCCCCCTGCTGAGGAGTCCGGCCTTGCTCTCTACAGTGAAGGAAAGGGGTGGGCAGCTGCAGGGTGCACTGGGGTGAAGGCATCTGCCGAGCTTTACCTCACTCAGCTTACTCCCCCAGGTAGCATCCCGGGTGGACCCACTGCTTCCTGGCTTCCCCTTCCAGGGGACTCTCCTGGCTCTGTGTGTCTGTCCGCATTAGGAGACCACTCCACTCCCTCTTTTCCCTTCTGTTTGTGTGCCATGGCCTGGGGCTCGGAGCGGGGAGACAGTCTAGGCATCCATGTGTCAGGTGCCCCTGGGGACCAAGTCGGAGGCTACTGAGAACCCAGTGGCACTGGTGTCTTCTCCCAGGAGCTGAGGCTGGGGCATCTCCCTGAGACGCAGCATGGAGCAGCAGAACAGAGAAGGCTGCAGCCGGGGCAGGACTCCGCAGCCCCCGAAGTGCAGTGGTGCTCCAGCAGGTCAATGGTGCCACCCAGGAAGGAGTCTTAGAGGCCTAGAGCATAGCCTGGAGCAGACTCCAGATTACAGGTTGAGGAATCCTCCTCCAGGTGCTGACTTGTGGCTCCCACCTTCATCCCCACCTCTGGCCCTATCTACGCCCTCCGATGCGGGGCGGCTCAGGAAGTCAGGCCTGGCAGGCACTGAGAAGAAGTACCCACTGCTGAAGCAGCGAGGGTTCTACTCTGACATCCTCAGCCCCGGAGCCTCAGACCAACTTGGGGTTAGTATGGCAGCTGTCCCTGGAGGCCAAGCTTGAGCCTGCCCTACGGATTCCATTTACCCATCTTCCCATTTTTCTGCCTGTTACTCCCTCTGTCCATCTAGCTGTCTATCCACACATCTGTTCATCTGTCACACATCCTCTTACACACTGCTCATCTTGCCGTCCGTCTATATTTTTGACCGCCATCTGGCTGGCCATCCATCTGTCCATTTACAGCTCATTCCTGAGCTCCTGCTGTGTGCCAGGCTCGGGTCTGAGAACTGAGGCACGGCAAGGATGACGCGTCCACGTCCCCATCACGTGGGCCAATGGCTCAGGTTAGGGAGGGCTCTGTGGGTGAGATGGCATCCTACGGAAATCTGGGGGATGAGTACGCATTTGCTGGGTAAGGTGGGGCCTGGGACAGTGTCCGGGGTAGGGGAACTGCAGGTGTGGCAGGTGAAGGGGAGAGATAAGGGATGAGGCTCGAGGGCAGGGGAAGATGGGGAAGGAATGGCTAGGAGAGAGTTCGCAGAGCCCTTTGGGTTCCAGGCAGGCTTAAGGAGGTTCTAAGGCAGGAGAAGGGGCCAAGAAAGACGGGCCAAGGACCCCCAGATACCCAGCCCACTGAGGGTTCCACAGTGGCCCTTGAGAGGGGCTCCACACCGGGGACACCTGCTGACCTTACAGTGCCTGACTTGTGGCTCAGCCAGCCGGGAGTGACAGTGGGAGTGCTGTCACTGAGGAGAACAGCTGTGCTGCACCGGGACGGGAAGGGCCCGGTGTGTCCCAGGCGGTCATGGCCCTTGAACCAAGCTGCATGTGAGGCTACACGGTTCTGCCTCACCCCATGCTTCTAGGATGCTCCCTGACTGCCCTAGGATGTGTCCGTACACTTAGGGATTTGGGGTTTCATTTCAGAACGTGTGTTGTGGTCCCAGCGTGAACCAGAACTTCTTGCGGCAGGCTGACCTCGACAAGTTCACTCCAAAAGGTCAGTGCCCAGCAGAGCAGGTGCCTGGGCCCTGGTGGGCATTTAGAAGGAGCAGAGCCTCTCGCCTCAAGGAGATGGTCTCTTCCTGGTGAGAGTCCCAGCCTCCTCAAGGGTAAAATGAGGGGCTGGGCTCATGGAAAGTGCTTTGTCATTACCCTGCTCAGAGCGGTGGCAAGGGCCCCACGCTGGTTTGGAGCAGCTGAGGACCAGAGCTACAGTTCTGTCTGCCCAGCCGGGCCCCATAGGACATTTATACATGGGTTTTCTGCTCCCCTGGAATGTAGGCTTGAGGGAGACCAGCACTGTCTGAGCTGTTCCCTGCTGGGGCCCAGCACCTGGAGCAGGGATTAGGTGTGCATGAGACCTTTGGTGAAGGAAAAAGGAAACTGTCCTCTCGGACTCTGTGCTGAGGCTTGCAGGACAACTGGGAGTCAGGACTGGGACGGGGCTGCAGGGTGTGGGGCAGACCCGTGATGGAGAGGATGTGGGGAGGAATTGGGCAGGATCCCTCCCACCTGGCTGCCTTTGATTGCCTCCTCTAGCAGGCAGAGCACCCCTTCCCTCAGGCACAGATGCCTCCTGGCCCCAGCTTTCTGCCCTCATGTCCACCCCAGGAAAGGCCTACCTCAGATTCGTCTCGTCAGAGCTCTCAGTCTTATGGGTCTTATGGGTCTGTGACCCTACTCTGCTGGCATGGAAAACATCACAAGTGTGGACATTTGTACACTTATCTGAGGATCTGGCTTATTCTCAATAGTCCTAAGAGGGCTGGGGATTTAGCCCAGTGGTTCCGTCACCTGCCTCACAAGCGCAAGGATCTGAGTTCGTTCCCGGTACCAAAAAACAAAAAACAAAACAAAACAAAACAAAATATCATAAGTATCTATGCCCTGGGAAAGGGTTATAAACCTTAGATCTCAGGCCCATGGGGCACTGGAACAGTGCTCCTACCATCCGTGTGAGGAATCGGGCTTGTGGGTAGCCAGTAGCTCAGTGGCCCCACTGCCATGGGCGAAAAAAGGCCCCCTGCAGGGCACAGGGCAGTGTCAGTGAGGCCATGGCATCCAGTGACAGAGTCCATTTTGCTGCCCAAGGGCTAAATGGAGGGCTGCAGAGGCTCAGGGTTGGAGGCCAGGCTCAGCCCTCTTTGCCATGGCTCCTTGCTGGACCCTTCCCTGAGTGGGTCCTGGGAGTGGAATGGTGTTGTAGACCCACAGGCTGAAGAGCAGGAGATTAGCAGTCTGAAAGCTGCCTTCGTGGCCGGGTGCTGCAGCCCTGCCATGACAGTGAGCTTGACTGAGAGCAGGAGGCCTCTGCCAAGCCTCAGGCACAGCCTAAGCCCAGAAAATGGAGGCTTCTGTAGGGCCCCGAGGGTACCCTCCAGGCGGGTCTCCCTGTGATGCGAACACCTCCTGATCCCAAAGAGGTAACAAGGCTCAAGAAGGGGGTCGCCATAGTCTCCCAGGGCTCTTGGACTCTTCGGACACCTTGTCCACCAGGAGAATCGCTGGAGGGCGTCCTGGACTCCGCCAGGCCCCAGGAAAGGTGGCCCATCTCCTTCCAAGGTGTATTCCCACCCACATGGTCTCCGTTAACCCGGGACTTCGCTCCACTGTGCACCCCGTGTTCCAGGAGACCCTCAGTCCCGACAGGCTGGGATAGTTGATTGCATTACCTGTGGATCTTTCCTCACCGCCTCCCTTCCCCCAGATCTTGAATGGAAGCCTCCGTCTGCCAGAGTAGGGGCAGCCATTTGGTGACTTGAGGGTCCCACAGAAGCACTCTTCCTTCCAGTATATAGCATGCTTCAAGCCCAGAACTGTTCCCAGAGAATGAATGGCACCCCAGCTCTCATATGCTAGAGATGGGGTGGGAGGAGGATGCCAGGGACCCATCCCACTGTACCTTCCTGTCTAGTTGTAACCCTCACCCATAGTTTAACTCAGCACCTGGCCTGAGCAGTGGACCCTAGTGTGGGGACCAAGAGTGGCTTTAAGGGAATGGTCAAGCGCTGGCTCCAGACAGGGGGAGTGGGGCCTAAACAGACCTTCTGGAGGTCCTGCCGCTCCAGGCTGGCCCCACACAGGCAGCTGTTCACTCATCTGTCTTCTCCCCAGCAGTGCCCCATCACAGGCCAGCTCTAAGCTTCCCAAGCTGCCTGCTGCTGCCTGGTGATTTGTCTTACTGGATAATTGGGCTGGGGGAGTCGTTAGGCCCCTGCCTGGCTCCCACAGCGCCTGCCTCTACCTCTGCCTCCACCTGCAGTTGGAAGCTTCGTGATTCCCGAGGACTTTGAGGAGCGCATGGAACAGCAGTGCATCGGGTCCACCACGCAGCTGCTCTCGAAGACAGACTTCCCACCACAGGCCGATGAGCCCAAAGTGCACGTGCCCTTCCAGGTGCTGCCTGGCCAGCGGCCCCGCAAGGTCGAGATTGAGAGGTACAGCTGGAGGGGATGGGGGGCTCGTCCTCCCTACGTGGGGCGAGGGCTGCCAGACCAGCAGGTGACAGTCCCCACAACAGAGTGTGCACAGCCATTGAGACCAAGTCTTCTTTCTACCCTTAATGGGGAAAAAATCTCTTCAGATTAAGATTTCTTAATGGGGAAAAGTGGCTTTCCTTGCTGTGGAATCGGGGAGGGTGGCATTTAGGGTGGGAGAAGGGCAATTGGAGCTGAGAACTCTAACCACTGCCACTGTCCCGCTTCCCTGAGAAGTCCCAGAGGGGCAGAGAGCCCCAGAGGGCCCCTGGGCCACACTCCTTCCATAGGCCCTGGGCCCTCACTGAGCCACCTCACCTGAGTGGAGCTGCTCTGAGAACCCGCCCCTGCCTTGGCCAGGAGAAAGCGGCAGTACCTGAGCCTGGACATCGAGCAGCTGCTGGCCGGGGAGGGCATCGACTCCAACAAGCTCATGCCCAGGCACCCAGACCCCCAGAACCCTCAAACCATCGAGCAGGGCTGTGACCCGCTCTTCCCCATCTACCTTCCCCTGAAGGTGAGGTGACCGGGCTTCCACGGATTGCCAGTGATAGAGGGGTGCAGGATCCTGGCGGAGGCTCCTAGGCTGAAGTGGGGGGCACAGTCCCAAGGACGCTGGCTCTCTGTCCTCCGGGAGCCGGGCAGCCTGTGTGCCTTACCTCTCTCCAGGACTGAGAAACAGCCTGGCCGGCCCAGGGAGCAGTGTACAGGACGCCCTGACCAGGGCCTGCCCGGGGTGGGGAGCTGTTTATGGGCTCCCTGAAATGGGCAACCAGGGATGGTGGAGGTCATCAGAGCCCAAACGGGGAAGCTGAGTCTGAGGAGGAGAAACAGGGAGCTCTGGCTCTGGCTTTTATTCACTTCCACCTCCCTTTCTGTCTGTGCCCCTGAGTTTCTTGCCTGTTGGTCTCTGGGGAGGCAGAGCTGACTCCAGATACACATCACCCTGCCAAGGGCTACCTCCTGGTGGGATGCTCAGGAACTCCCAGAGCCACCTTTTCCTTGGGCAGGAGTTGCTGGCTGCTCCAGGACAGTGAGAGAGTTCACATCCTGCTCCTCTGCCTGGCCCTTGGGAGGCTTAGAGACAGGGATCCGGGGTTCCCCTCCTTCAGACCCTGTGGAGCCCTGGGAGTGGCAGGGAGGGATTCGGTTCGCACCCGTCCTCCACCCTTTGGCACACTCAGCTCTACCTGGACCCTGGGAGAACTGCTGCCTCCAGCCCACCTTTTGCACAGGTTTTTGACAATGAGGAATTTGACTGCCGTACTCCCAGTGAGTGGATCAACATGGGCTTGGAGCCAGGGTTTCAGAACAGGAAACCTGTCCCTGGAAAAGCTCTCCTGCCCACGGATGACTTCCTGGGGCACGGTAAGCAGGGAGCCATGGGAGATCAGGAACCCTTTGAGGCCGCTCAGCTAGGGTACAAGCCAAGGAGCTGGTCGCACAGAAGCAGGGCACGCAAGGACCAAGGATGACATATGTAGTATAACTAGGCGCTGTGAAGGTCACAAAAGTTTCTAGGGCAGAGGTGATATCTTAGGCAAAGATACTTCTCCAAGAAGAAGCCACTTGAACACAGAACAAACCAGGAATGAGGATGAGTGAGGAACGTTCCAGGAAAAGGGCACAGCCAATACACAGGCCCTGAAGCAGGAGCAAGCTCAGGAGTCGAAGGGTTTGGGAGATGTTCAGAGTAACTGGCGAGGAGGGAATGACAGGGCAGTGGCTGGAGAAGGGCTTCTGGGGAGGGCTTCGCCTTGGTTTGGGGCACCTTGAAGGTGCCCGGCTCATCCATGACACCATCCTGACAGGTCTCAACAACTTTATTGTTTGCTTGGATCTTTTGACTTGTGTCTCTCTCTACCTTGGTGGGGTCCTGTGGAGAGACCTGGTCCTTTTGGATCCACCTGTGGCCAGGTGTTCCTCAGAGGCCAGCTCAGCTGGAAGGAAGCAGAAGCAGAACTCTGTCCTGGTGGGAGAGAAGCTAGTCAAGTGGCCTCTGAGATCAATCCCACCATCTGCCGCTGCACTCGGAGGTCCTTCCCTACTCCTATGGCTGGGAGCACTGGTGGGGTGTCCCCTCTTGTTTTAGAGGACCCCAAGAGTCAGAAGCTGAAGTACAAATGGTGCAAGGTTGGCGTCCTAGATTATGACGAAGAGAAGAAGCTATACCTGGTACACAAGACAGATAAGAGAGGCCTGGTGCGAGACCAGATGGGGAAGCCCATCCTAAATGGAGGGGTCACCGCCAAAGGTACAAGCTCTGCTTCAGCCCCAGGCAGCCCCCCAGGTTGAGCCCAGCCTGGCCTGTAACTGAGGTCAACCCCACCAAGGGCACTGCCAGCTGAAGTCCACTTTGCTCGGTTTGATCTGTGGCTGTCTGTCCCATGACCAGTGAAAACAGAGGACTAGTGGCTCAGAGACCCCAGGAAGGGCAAGTGGCCGTTATTTGGCATGTCACCTCTGAGCCACTGGCAGTGTAGCATGATGTTGAAAGCAGCCCGAGGCCCATGAGTTAGCGGTGGGCCACCTCCGTATAACACCGAGTCTGAGCTCTGCTCCTTCTTACAGTTTACAAAGCACTTCCACATTCTTCCCTGACACCTTGTTGGGTGGGCAGGGCAGGGAGTACCCTTATTCCCACTCTATACCTTCAACAGGGGGCCAGACAAGGGAAATCACTTGCTCAAGGCCACCATGCATCAGTAGCCCAGTGGGCCAGAACCCAGTGCTCTAGCCCAGAGAACCTTACTGTATGTCCCCTTCTCCCTCCGGCCCCCAGGAAGACCACCCCTCCTGGTCCGTCAGTACTGGGTGCCACGGATACAGCTTCTCTTCTGTGCAGAGGATCCTCATGTGTTCACACAGCGTGTGGTCCAGGCCCACGCGCTGCGAAAGACCACAGAGGCGCTGTTACGGTACAACCTGTACGTGGACTGCATGCCCTCCAGGGGCCAGCAGCTCATCAGTGAGCAGAGCCTGAACAAGATCAAGCAATGGGCCATGAACACACCCCGGATGCACAAGGGTCCCATGTGAGTTTGTGGGGAGGTGGGGTACAAGTGGGGCAGAGCACGCTCAGGGATCATCTATGCGGGGCTTGTCCTGTTCCTGAACTGTAGGTTGTTGGGGCCCTGTCTTAGACACTTGATCTTGGCCAAAAGGCCGAGAAGCGATAGGGGCCCTGCCTTGGTTACTGTGTTCTTGTTGCTGAGACAAAGTATCCATCCCTACAATGTGAAGGAAGAAAAGATTTGTTTTGGGTCACAGTTTGCTGACTCCAAGGCAGGTTGGCATGGCAGATGGGCATTGCAGAGCAGAAACAGTCCACGGCAGAGCAGGCAGGAAGCAGCAACGAGCCTGCCTTCTGTCTGTCCGTTTATATTCCTCCCAGGCTACAAAGCCTATTGGTTGGTGTCACCCACACCCATGGCGAGGCTTCCTTCTTCAGTAAATCCATTCAGCCACATCCTGAACTATGTTTATCCAATTAGGGGACTCACCCAGATATCACACAGCCTTAATCTATATTCACACACCCTAGAGCCAGCCACCACTGAAAAGCTTCACCTATAAGCACATGAGGCTTTGGGGGTCCATCCAGATACAAGCCATTTCAGGCCCCAAACAGATTTGTGTTCATCTCTAGATCCCTCATTATCCAGATGGATTCCTAGATTCCTTTATTGAAGGTGATATATAATCCATTACTTCCATTTTTCATTTCAATGCTTAAATTTGCTCTGTGGGAGCCTCTTGAAGCTAATTCCTATGTCCTTTTGACGTGTTCCAATCGTTCTCTGAGCATGTCTTTACTTTCTGGCGCAGCAGGAAGGTCTAAGTTTATCTTGTACTTGCCAAGATCCAGCCTGAAAGTCAGCTTTTCCTTCAATGAACCTTGGTTCCTTTTAGTGGGAAGTTTAGAAGCCAAGATTAGGGAATTAGATATGTTCATTGCTATTGGGAAATCACTGCTTCAAGGTTCTTAAAGCACACAGATCCGGGAAATTTTATGTGTACTCCATATGTGACTATTGCATATATATCTATATCTTTTTCCATGTCTACTAATCTATCTGTTAAAAACCCTGAGTGCTCACTGATACCGTCAAATTGACTCTAACACCACAGAGCTCATTCTCACTATTATGTATTTGTTACTCCAGTCTTCAAAAGAAAATTAGCCTCCATTATTCAACATATGTTGGCTTGTTTGTTCAGTCCTAGAGTACACAAAAGGCAGTCTCAAATTTCTAATCCATACCTATTAGAAGAAAAATTCTAAATAGACTTTTTAGTATCTTTGCTTAATATTATTTTTCTCTTTAACCTGGGAGCATAAAGCACAAATACTACATTTAAAGGTTATTTGATTTGGTTCTTCCTACACCATTTGGTAGAACAGGCTCTTCGTTTTATAAAATACAGCTTGGTTCATTTGTTTCCCATATATAAAAATATATTAAATATATATATATAATATACATTCTCTCTCTATATATATACATTATTTATATTACTTATATGGACAATTATATATACAAGTATTACTGTGTAATATTCCCCCTTTTGTATATAAACACTACTCAAAATATGTATTACTCAAGCAGGAACACTCAGAGATCTGTCTATACCCCCATTCACTTATTCTGTTCACGTTCTCCACCTTTTCCACACTGCTCCTACCATGAACCTATAAGTTACCAATAACACTACTTTCTGGTTTATCTCTTCTATATTTCTTATTGCACAAATGAGTTGACACATATAGTTTAGATACATTTTTATTGTCTTATAACTCCTTTTTTACATGCAAGAGTATATATATAAATATATATACATACATGGTATATATATATATGATATACATGAAGTACCATATATATGTTTATATGTAGAAAGACTTGTGCATTTGCATTCTGCTCATTTACAATATGTCTTGGAAATAAATCCTTATCAGTTCATTGAGATTTCTTTCATTCCCTTTACAACTGCATAGTAATCCACTGTGTGGATTCCCATAGCCCAGTGATGGCGAACCTTTTATAGACTGAGCGCCCAAACTGCAACCCAAACCCACTTATTTATTGCAAAATGCCAGCACTGCAATTAAACCCGAATACTGAGCTTTTAGTTTAGAAAAAATAACTGATACATTAACATCTTTTGTCATAAAAGAAAAACACAAGGACAGAGCTTTTGATGATACAAACAGCTGGCGCTGCTCCTCCTTTCTGAGCATTCTCATGGCCCCTATATGTGCTGTTACCCGCTACTCAGCTGCTGGGCCGATGTTGGGGCAACTGGGCTCCAACCGAGAGGGCCCTGGGTGCCCACTGCAGCACGCATGCCGTAGGTTTGCCGTCACTGCCGTAGTCTATTCAGTCATTCTCCAGTAAGTGGACATTGAGGTCATTTGTAGCCTTTCGCAACTGCAAACAATGTGGCAAGATGGCGGCAGCAGTTTCAGGAAGGCACCCAGGCCCACTGCATTCTGCCTTAGACTGGATTCCTAGAAGCAGACTTTGATTCTTGTGCAAGTGGTTTATGAATGAGAAGGAAGCAAGGTATGATAAGGCAAAGATATGATTTAGGAGAAGTCTAGCCCAGCCTGACCCAGGGGACTCAGGAATATGAGAGGCACCGTGAGATTGTCCCAAGGGAGGCAGAACAAGGGCACTTAACCCTTCTATCCCTGCACCCATCACTGGTCCTGGATGGGACATGCGCCAGCTCCTGAGCCAGTGGCAGTCTGGGAAAACTTCACCCCAGCGGCTCCATCTGACTCATGGAGATGCACACCTGGAAGTAGTCATCTTCCCCTGAGTCAAGGGAGAAAAGACTGGATTCTGGATAAAAACTGAGGAAGCAAGATGGAAGGATCCATCTTGTACCAGGGGTCGGGGGAGGGGGGGAGCAGTAAACGCGTCCAGCAAAGGGTCTGCTCCCCAGGGACTCGAAGGTGGCCAGGAAGACAGACAATGAGGGAGGAAAGGGGAAGCAAAAAGGATTAAGGTGTCATGTGTGTATGCAGCAACTCCCCACCATAAGCGTATTCGTTATGTATGTGAGCATGTACTAATAAAATAATAAAGAAGACAGACAATGAAAATCGAGGGGATTTGGGTCCTGATTAAGTACTGTGAAGATGAAGAGAACGGAACAGAGACGTTGGGGGGGCTACTTTTATGTTAGATGGTGAGAAGAAGCCTCGGAGAAGTGATAACATTAGAGATGAGGCCCCCCCAAAATGAGATGAGAAGAGGATTCTCACAGAGGGAGCAGCCGTGCAGAGCTGAGAGTTGGGGCGAGTTGGGGGTATCTGAAGAGCCGGATGGGGTTAGCCTGGCTGGAGTGGAGTGAGGGGTGAGACTGAGCCACACCCCGCATGCTGTGGTGGCGCTTGGGTAACCGGCCTGCCATCTAAAAGAAGCCACGGAACTCTGAGCGGAGGAGTTGGATCATTTACATGTTTAAAGTAGCTCCCCCCACCGCTGTCCCGGTGGAGAATGGGTTGTGAGGGCCAGGGTGGAGGAGGGAAATTGGTGAAGAGACGAATGTCATCATCTGGGCCAGGGGCCAGGATGGTGGCGTGGCCAGGGTACTGGCGGGAGCAGGAGAGAGGTACATATATTTGAGGTTTGGGGGAGCAGAGGAGCAATGAGAGCCAAGGACTGACTACATGTTCCAAGTAAAGAGGAGGCCAAGGAGCCCGGAGGGCTTGGATCAGTAGAGTCCATGACGATGCTGCATAAGAACCAAAGAAGGCTACAGGAGGGGCAAGGGCGGGGCAGGAGATAACAAAAATGAGAAGTTTGCTTTTTGCCCCACCAAGTTCGACACACAATGATACACAGCAGGTGGTAAGGCTGAGTGGCAGGTAGACAAACGAGGGGAAAACTTGCAGTGCAGATGGATTCATGAGTACCAGATGTTCAGGCTCCAAGGCTGCACGAGTTGTCTGAGTGGCCAGCATGGGGACAGAGGCTTCTCTGCATGCTCAGCTGCCCCCAGCCCTGGGCCCTGTGTCTCAGGATCAGCCCACCACTCCTCAGGCAGGTGCCATCACCTCCCCATTTCCCAAGGAGGAACCTGCGACACAGAGGGTGGAGCTGCTTGTTCCTCCTCCTGTGTCACTCTCAAGGCCAGGCTACCACGCCCTGCCCTCGTATTCCGTATTCCTTGCCGCCCACCTCCACCCTGCCTGGGGTGTGCTAATCAGGGACGGGGAGGGCAAAGAAGGTCATCTAAGCCCAGAGCCAGGAGGTGTGAGTCAGGAATGGCTCCACGGGGGAAACGTCACTTGAACTGAGCCTGCTGGGCAAGGAAGCAGAGAAGTCTGCGTAGAGAGCCTGACATGAACAAGGGATTGGGTAAAGGGTTCCCTGGGGCCAGAGTGGGGACACTTGGATGGCAAGAGCCCTTGCTGCTGGCCACATGGTAACACGCTTCCCTTCAGTTCTTTGCATGTGTATGCAGCGCCTGTGTGCTGGGCATCCTGTAGAATGTCAGGCAGTATGCAGGACCCTGAAGAAGTGACCCCCAGCCCCTCCATACCGTCCTTCTCCCTGTGCCCAGTGTCCAGTGAGGAGGAGCCACTGAACAGTGTCAGGAGTGTCAGCACAGGAGAGGGACCATAAACGGGGCTGCCCTCATCCAGAGGGGGTGAAATGTGCCCAGGACAGAAACCCCAAGGGCTGGTCAGGCAGAAGTAGGGCCGGGTGGATGAGATTGTGGCCACCATTGGAAATAGCATATCCAAAGGCTGGGCGAGTGAGACCTGGTGCCTGCAGGTGGGAGCTATGTGGAGATGGAGAGAGTGGCCTGCAGGGAGGGCAGGGAGAAGCCATCAGGAAAGTCTTCTTGGTCACAGGAAGGGATGTGGCTCTGCCTTAAGATCGGGGAGCCTGGGGGCTGGTTTTGAGGTTGGAGTTTTGTGGGGAGCGGATTGGAGCAGGGGGAGGTAGGGACCAGGCAGGGGGGTCTGGACCAGGGTGACTGAGAAGTGGGGACCAAATGGCCTGACTCGGACTCATGCGATGGCCCAGAGCTGTGAAAGAAGAGGACGAGGGTGGAGGAGGGTAGTGGCGAGAGGCAGGCGGGCCATGTCCATGGATCCAGGCAGGAAGTCCCCAGGGCCAGGTCAGAGCAGCCCTCGGACTGGCCCGCAGCACCGGGTCAGCAGTGTGTGGGGTCCCCAACCTCTCCGTCTCCCTCTCCATGGCCAGGGTCCTCGAGCACCTCAGCAAACTCACCAGAGAAGTGATCCTGGACTATGAGCGCAGCATGAACAAGATGAGCTTTGACAAGATCGTCTCCTCCAAACCCGACACATTCTCCTATGTGACCCTGCCCAAGAAGGAGGAGGAGATGGTGCCTGAGAAGGGTAAGGGTCCTTGAACCCCTCTACCATCCACCTGCCCAACGCCCCCTCCCTCCCCTCCCTCAGGGATTGTCTGTCCTGCCCGACACTCCCCTGCTCGAACCCTGTCCCCAGCATTCTCATGCTTCTTTCCCCAGCTGCCTGGAGAGCTCTAGTCAGGGGAGCAGCAAGAGGACTCTTTGAAAAATATCAGAGTAGGGCCAGGGATTTAGCTCAGTGGTTCCACCGCCTGCCTGGAAAGCACAAGGTCCTGAGTTCGATCCCCAGTACTAAAAAAAAAAAAAAAAAACAACAAAAAACCCCAGAATAATGCAGCCATGTATGGTGGTACATGCCTCTAATCCCATGTAATCCCAGCTCTCGGGAGGCTGAAGCAGGAGAATTGCCACAAGTTCAAGGCCAGCCTGAATTACATAGCAAGACCCAGTCTCAAAAACAAAACAAAACAAAACAAAACAAAAAAAGAATAATGCAGAAGCCACAAACTAAATGTGTGCCAGAAAAGTCATGATTCAGACATAGGTGACAAGCTGGGTGTGGTGTCACACACTTGTAATCCCAGCACTCTGGGAGAGTGAGGCAGGAGGATTGACAGTTAGAGTGCAACCTGCCAGTTTAGTGACTTAATGAGACCCTGTCTCAAAAGTAGATGCCAGAGGCTTGATGGTCAAGGCCTCAAGGACCCTCCCCAGGTATAGCCACCTGAAGGAATTCGAGCAGTAGCAAGAGTAGTGTTGGCATCTCTGCAGACTCATGGAGACCAGTCTCAGAGCAGGTCCTCCGTCCGCAAGAGTCCTCTTTGCTTTGAGCTCACTCAGCCCTGCTAACTTCGCTCCCTGGACCTGGCTTCCAGTGTGTGCTAAGCCCAGCATGCAAGCTGGAGTGTGGACAGCAGGCACGCTGAGGGGTCCTGGCGCCCCAGCCTCTCTCCTCGGGGCCAGGGGAGGTTCCAGGCAGCCTGAAGGTTGTGTGCCTCCTGTGCCACAGGCAGGAGAAGACAGGTGCAGTTGCCACGCACTTTTCAAAGGGGCTCATGACCTGGGGCCCTTCCGTCCTGGAGGGAATTCCTTTTCCCGTCCCAGAGCAGGCAACTCACCGACAGACTGGAAAAGAAGGTTCCAAGAATAAGGCCATCTCTTCTAGGGAGGAGGCAGGAACTGTGTCCCTCAGGAATCCTGTGATGTGTCCTGACCCCACCCCACCCTGGTGTGTCCTAGGCGGTCTGACACTGGCCCTGGGCCTCTACCCTGTAGGGCTGGTGAGCGTTCCCATGTACCCCTTCCGGGCACAGAAGGAGGATTTCACCTTTGTGTCCCTGCTCACACGGCCAGAAGTCATCACAGCCCTGAGCAAGGTCCGGGCCAAGTGCAACAGTGTGGCCTCCATGTCGCTGTTCCACTCAACCCTCTCCAAGTATAGCCGCCTGGAGGAGTTCGAGCAGATCCAGTTGCAGACCTTGTCTCAGGTGCCTGGGCTTTCGGGCACAGAGGGTCGGCAGGGCCAGGCCCTTGGAGCTGAGAGACCAGGGCCCCCAGGAAGCCCAGGGTCTTCAGCTGCTCTGACCAGGCCCTGGTCTCTTCCTAGGCCTTGCTGGAGCCTGGGGTGGGGCCGAGGATGTGGCTTGCCTCTCAGAGAAAAGACGAGCCAGGGTAGGCTCCCTTCCTAGTCACGCCACCTCCACTCTGGTTGGCTTGGGGCAAAACCTTGTTTTAAAAAAGGGAGGGCCAGGGATTTAGCTCAGTGGTTTTGCCACCTGCTGCACAAGCGTAAGGACCCAAGTTCCATCCCCGGTACCAAAAAATAAAAATTTTTTTTAAAAAGGGAGCAGGAAAAAAAGGGGGGAGCAGGAACTCCACCTGGTATTGGGGGTTACAATCCCTAGTCTCTATTTTACTCCTCTGGCTGGAGGGAAGGCCCTGCTTTTGTGTGGGAACTGCTTCGCCCATCCCGGAAGTCCAGGCAGTGGGGTCCCAGGAGGGAGTTGGTCGGCAGAGCTTGGCAGTAGATGGTGGGGGAGGGCCTTGCACAGTCAGATGGGTTCCCTGCCAGAACCCTGGTGTGGAGAACCCTCAAGCATGATGCCTGTGGCCCCTCCAGGTGCAGATGTTCCTCAAGGACAGCTGGATCAGCACACTAAAGGTGGCAATGCGCAGCAGCCTGCGCGACATGAGCAAAGGCTGGTACAACCTCTACGAGGCTAACTGGGAAGTGTACCTCATGTCGAAGCTGCGCAAGCTGATGGAGACGATCAAGTACATGCTGCAGGACACGCTGCGCTTCCTGGTGCAAGACTCGCTTGCCAGCTTCACACAGTTCATCAGCGACATCTGCGGCAGTGTGCGCGACTGCCCCGAAGACATGGTCTGGGGTGAAGACTTAATGAACAGCCCCTACAGGTGGGGCCCAGCAGGGCCAGGCAGCTGGCTGTTCCTTCCCAGGCTGCAGTGGCAGAGCCAGAGCTCCCAGCACTGCCAGGTCCTGGACGACAGGGAGAGCCTGGCTGCCCCTAGGTGGCCCCAAGGCTATCAGACAATGTCCCACAAGCCCTGGCTGGCATTTTGGTCACCTCCTTTCACTCAATTAGTATTTGAGTTAATGTAACTGACAGATTTTCTTTGAATACTTGCCATGAGCCAGGCACAGATATAGGGGAAGCAGAGATATAGTTCCTGCTCTCTCAGAGAGGCAGACAGCAAGCCATTAACTAAAAACCATCATTACTGATTCTGTTAAGGACAGTGGTGGGCACTAGGGGTGGGCCTTTGCCAGGGTATCAGAGAGAGATACATGTGAGCCAAGACCTGAGATGTGAGAAGAAAACAGACACAGGAGGTGGAGGGACCAACAAGCAGAGGCACCAAGGAGAGAAAGGGCTTGGGGCAGTCAAGGAAGGATGGGATAGAAGCCATGGCTGGAGTAGGGGAGTGTAGGGAAGCCTGATAAGAGGAAGTAGGAGAAATCACAGAGGCTAGTCCCAACCATGGGGTCAACGGGGGGCTAGATTTATTCTAAGTGCGTCAGAAGCCATCAGGAGGGCCCTGGCCGGGATCCAGGCATGAGGGTTGTTGGTGCGGTGGACATCGGAAGCCAAGGGTGATGGGCTCTCAGGAGGGCACAGGGGTCACAAGTACCTAGGGTCTTGCCGACCTTCCTGATGACTTCAGGATCTGGAGTGTATGTCTGTGTGTGTTGGGGGATGGGGTCCTCCTTCTGAGATACCCAGGGCAGAACTGGGCTAGATGTTCCCTGTCTTTCCCTCTGGTGACTGTGGAGGATTCTGGGAGAAAGGAGGAGGGACGTGTCATGAATGGAGAAGCTCAAGAGCTGCAGTGCTGGTGGGAAGGGCAGAGGGTCCTCCTCAGGCCTCTGCTCATATTCAGCCCAGCTATGATCCCTCAGGCCCAAGAAGAATGCCCTGTTCATCATGGACCTGGTGCTGGACGGCTCAGGGGTGCATTACAGCACACCGCTGGAGCAGTTTGAGACATCTTTGCTCAATATCTTCGACAAGGGCATCCTGGCCACCCACTCTGTGCCCCAGTTGGAGAAGGTACATACTGCAGCTGGCTTGGGGAATGGGGTACCTTGTGCCATGGCTGCCAGTGGCTCACAGAGCCATGGGGTACTTCCACAAGTATCAGAGGAGTTAAACTTTATCACGGGCATCCTACCTGGTGGGCCATATGCTCAGCCCCATGTAATCCTCACTACAAACTGAATTGTGGTGATTATTAGCAACCCCACTTTGCAGACCTGGAGAAGTTCAGTCATTAACCTAAGTCATAAAACTGCCAAGTATCAGAATGGCAACTGGAATCCTGCTCTTGCTAAACTAAT
Organism: Heterocephalus glaber; assembly: GCF_000247695.1. The sequence continues at coordinate 4,862,424 of NW_004624822.1, read as the reverse complement.
TCTGTTGCATGCCCATGTGCCCCAGATCCCACCCCTCTTGGTCCTACCCCACTCCTGGCCTCTCTCTTCATCTCAAAAGGAGACCATAGGCTGACTTCTACTCCTGGAACCAGCACCAAAGGTCCCTACTAGTCACCACCACTGCACACACACAGCCCACTCCCCAGACACAAGAGCTTCCACAACTCATGATCCCTCTCATCTCCCCTGTTGGTCAGTCAGAGCCATCAGCAACCTAGTTTCCCCTTCTGCTCCTTCCATTGGCTTCCATTGGCTCTGGGCTGAGGCAGGCCAGGCAGAGAGGATGTTCTCCCTCAGTGGGCCTCACGGTGGCTTCCAGCCTTGTATCAGTCCACAGCCCCCTCTAAAACACGCCACTGCAAGCTCTTCCCCACCCCCACCCCATGCTCTCTGTTCCTGACCACACTGCCACCCACATGGCCTTTAGACCACTCCCAGCCTCTGCTTGCCCTGATCTTTGGGAAGACACCTTCGACCCCTCTCCCTGCCCACCTTGAAGTTCATCCAGCTCTGTACCTCCTGCGAAGATGGAAACTGGAATCGTGCTCTTGTAGACTAATTTGGACACAGCCAGATCTGTTCTTCCTTCTCTTGCAGCTGGTGATGGAGGACCTCTTTATCAGTGGGGACCCCCTGCTGGAGTCGGTGGGCCTTCATGAGCCGCTGGTGGAGGAGCTTCGGGCCATCATAGTTAGTGCTATGGATAAGGCCATGATCCCACTGCAGGCCTATGCCAAGGAGTACAGAAAGTACCTGGAGCTAAACAACAGCGACATTTCCAACTTCCTCGAGTGCGTGCTTGTATGTGTGTACATGCGTTCAAGTCTAAGCGTGTCTGTGTACACCCTGCCGCCCACACTACCCTCTGCCCCCACACGTGCATCCTATTCTCAGAGCCTACCAGACGCAGTGCCCATCGGCCCAGGAGGTTCGAGAAGTGGTGCTCATCCACCTAAAGGAGAAAGAGGTCCTGGACAACACACTGCCCAGTAGCATCATCATTGGACCCTTCTACATCAATGTCGACAATGTCAAGCAGAACCTGTCCAAGAAGCGAAAGACCCTGGCCACTTCCACGATGGACATCCTGGCCAAGAGTCTTCACAAGGAAGTGGACAGGGTGAGTGCCACCTGCCTTGGCCCAGTGACCACAGCGATATACAAACCTCCTTGCTTACATCATGTACTCCCCCTACCTAGCGAGATGTCCCCAGGCAGGGTTGGGGATGCCTGTAGACACCCAGGCTAATGGAAGGAACAAGGAGGCACCCTGTCTTGATATCTGCTGTCTGTGGGGAGCTGTCCCCTATGGGAGGTTGCTACCTCCTCCCCTAGACCTGTGGGGACCTGGAAAGCCCTCCCACAGGACACCCTGTACGGATTGTTTCACAGCGCTGAGGCTATGCAAGTTCAGGCTTGCATGTGTTGGTGGAGCCCGAGGAGGCTAGGAAGGTGAAGTGCACACGTGACATTCTTGCCCCATGGAAGACCACAGCAACCCAGGGAACCTGCTGGGAGTATCCCTCCTGGAAAGCACCCCAGGATGTGGTAGTTGTGGCAGGACAGCTACCTGTGAGGGGCACAGGGGAACTATCAGGAGAAATGGGCCCCAGGGAAGATAAGGAAGGGGCACCCAGTCCTTTCTAGTGCCTTCCTCCCACTGCCAGATCTGTGAAGAGTTCCGCAGCATCAGCCGAAAGATCTACGAGAAGCCCAACAGCATCGAAGAGCTCGCAGAGCTTCGAGACTGGATGAAGGGCATCCCCGAAAAGCTGGTGGGGCTGGAGGTCAGGCTGGGGACCAGGAGCTTAGTGGGGCTGGAAGTCAGGGGGGCATATGAATTCTAGGATGTCGGAGGCATGGGGCTGGCTTTCAAGGACAAGGGGCCAGGGTAGGCAGGGCCTGAGAGATCAGGAGCCAAGAGGTAGAAACCCAGAGATAAGTGGGGTTCAGGGGGCTATGAGGTGGGGGTATGGCAGGGTTTGGGAGCTGTGCTGTCTGGGAGACCAGGAGGGTGGAAGGTGTAGGTCAGGAGATTGGAAAGTGGAAGTGTGGTAGTCATGGCCGTTGGAGGCCCTGCACCTCCTGCTCTGGCCCTGGCAGTCTTTCCCTAACACCTGGCCACTTAGGAGAGCCCCATCCCAGTAAGACCCATCTCCAGCACAATTTCCTTCACTACCACTTTCAGGAGCGGATTGTGAAGGTCATGGATGACTACCAGGTCATGGACGAGTTCTTTTACAACCTTAGCTCGGATGACTTCAATGACAAGTGAGTGGGAGTGTTGTCCCTGATGCCAGGGAGGTGGATGGGCAGCCGGCAGTGGGTTAAGAGGTGCTGAGCTATAGTGGCCTTCAAATGTCCCAGTCATGTCATAGATGGCCTGTCAGGATGCCAGAGGCCATGGCTGTACATGGGCCAGACTAGGCACATCCAGGAGGCCAGTGGGGTAGAAAGAAATCATATGGGGCAAAATCCTCTTGGCTTAGGGATCCAGCTGCTCCTCCAGCCCTGTGTCTGTACACACACACACACACACACACACACACTCATACGTGTTCACCCTGGATCTAGAGTCCCCAGTTTGTGGGTAGGGTGCACTGAGGGAAGTCCTCACACCCTGCACATCCTCCCTGCCCCAGGCACCCCCTCTCTGGATGAGGCAGAGCCTAGCCTGGAAGGCAGTCCCTGGGTCACCAGAAACCCTCACCCAGGCCTGCCTCACAGATGAGGTGCAGGCTTCAGGACCATCCCAGGCCTGCCTGAGAACCTCAAGACCTGACAAGGCATGCTGGTGCTCAGAAGGGCCCTCCCCCATGGCTGGCATCTCTAGGACAGCTGCAAGTGGAAACCCCAAATTCTGTGGCTATCCTGATCAGCCAGGCAGAGAGAGTTGGTCTAGTACGAAGGGAGCTGGCCTGGTGGCCCAGGCTGGTCACCAAGGACAGTCAGGCTACAGCCTGTGGCTTTACCTCATCTGAGGTGAGGCTCTGGTCATGCCTGGGACTTAAGAGGGAGCTTGACCACACTCCTTTCATTTCCCCTGGCCCCTTGTCACTGCATCAGGCACGTTGGCTCTGCATGTCACTGGAAGGAGAGCGTGGCTTCCAGAGGGCAGGGACGGGGCTGCCTCCTGCTCAGGGGCGGCAATGCCTCCCTCCCAGTTCACTTGGACTTCCCAGTCACCCATTCCAAGCTGGCTGCTACCTGAAACCCTTTCCACCCCATCACCTCAGATGTGGCCTTTTCCCCAACCCCAACTGCTCTTCTGTGTAGGTGGGCTGCCAGCTTCTGGCCATCCAAGATCCTCAGGCAGATAGAGATAATGCAGCATCAGCACACTGAGGATGAGGAGAAGTTCCGCAAAATCCAGATCATGGATCAGAACAACTTCCAGGAGAAGCTGGAAGGGCTGCAGGTCTGGCCGTGCTTCCTGTGTGTGGGACATGCTGTGTCAGTGCGATGGACCAGGGGACAGATGAGTGAATGATGGCTGAAAGAAGGAACTGAAAGACCAAGGGCTGCCTGGACAGCAGTTTCCAGAAAAATTCAGAGTAGTGGGGTCCAGCTTTTCCGTTGGGCCCTTAGTGCCCCAGTGGATACTGGGTAGCATTCAGGGCACTGGATGCCCCCCACCAACCATGCCATGTCACCATGGGATGCCCAGCCTGCCTGTGATGAGGTAGCAGCCTTCACAGCACAGGACTGTCCCCTCAGAGCTGGGAGGAGTCGATGCTCACGGGGATTGGGCTCCCCGGACATGTGTGTATGAAGGCATGGGCATGAGGTGGGGCTGTAGGCTTACCTGACCCTTGCCCCTTGGCCTTCAGCTGGTGGTAGCTGGCTTCTCTGTCCACATGGAGATCGCACGAGCACATGAAATTGCCAATGAAGTGCGGCGGGTCAAGAAGCAGTTGAAGGATTGCCAGCAGCTGGCGACACTCTACAACAACCGCGCGCGCATCTTTGGCCTGCCTATCACCAATGTAGGCCTCCTGTGGGCACTTGGCCCCTCCTACACCCAGGGCTTGAGCTTGTGTCTGCACCCACATTGGAGCCCAGCTCCAGGGTGGTAGGACTTTGGCATGACAGGGACATGACTGGGCAGATTGCAAAATGAAGGTAACAGCACCTTGGCTGTTAGGATAAGGAGGCCTGGGAAGCATGCAGGCAGCCTCTGGGGTTCAGCCTCGGCCTTACCTTATAGCTCAAAGCCCAGAGCCAGGGTGTGGGAATGGAGATAGGATCAAAGATACAGCCACGGTCGGGGAGGGAGAGGAGTAACTGGCCCATGGAGGAGCGGCATGGGGAAAGCCTGTGGAGCATTCCATGACAGCCCCAGCCATGTCCTCTGGCCCTGCAGTATGAGAAGCTCTCTAGGATGGTGAAGGAGTTCCAGCCCTACCTGGACCTCTGGACCACGGCCTCTGACTGGCTCCGCTGGTCGGAGAGCTGGATGAATGACCCCCTGTCAGCCATCGATGCTGAGCAGCTGGAGAAGAACGTCACTGAGTCCTTCAAGACCATGCACAAGTGTGTGAAGCAGTTCAAGGAGATCCCAGGTAGGTGGCCAAGTCAACCATCCTTTTCTTCCCTGCCTGTGCCAGCTGCCTCTCACCCTCATCTGCCCTACCCGGCAGCCTGCCAAGACGTGGCCTTAGACATCCGAGCCCACATCGAGGAGTTCAAGCCATACATCCCACTGATCCAGGGGCTGCGAAACCCTGGAATGCGGAACCGGCACTGGGATATACTATCCAATCAGATCAACATCAACGTCAGGCCCAAAGCCAACCTGACCTTTGCCCGCTGCCTGGAGATGAACCTGCAGGACCATATCGAGAGTATCAGCAAGGTGGCTGAGGTGGCTGGCAAGGAGTATTCCATTGAGCAGGTGAGCAGTCACCAGCAGGCTCCCCCTGACCTCCAGCCCTTGCATAATAGCCACTTGGAAGGATGACAGTAATGGGCCCTGTCCCTGTGGGCATCATGCCCAGGGAGTGAGGTGCATTCTATTAAGTGAGTTACTGTACATGAAGTGCTTGGCATGGTGCCCACCATTGCTGTTATTCCTCAGTATCTTGGGAGGGAACTGACAGTATTATCCTCATTTAATAGATGAGTACAGGGTGCTAGGGGTGCAGCTCAGGAGTAGAGTGTTTGCCTGGCATATGAGAGGCCCTGGGTCTCATCCCCATCACCAAAGTCCATCCATCAATCAGTCAATAACAGATGAGTACCTTAAGGCTCGGGGAGGTTCAGCAGTTGGCCAAGGTGACATAGCCAGTACGTGTCAGAGCTGAGACCAAAGCCTGCACTCCCACCTGGCACCTTTGCTGCCTCCCAACATGCATGTGTAAGTGTGTTGTGCACATGCAGCAATGTGTGAGAGTGGATTGGGGCTGAATTCAGACAAGAGCCCACGGGTAAGCTGAGAGTACTTTCCAGTGGGGCCGTGTGAAGGTCATGGCCCGGTAGGGTCTCTTCTTCCCTGCCCAGTGCTGGCCAGACAGCACGATGACCAGCCCCTTCCTAGGACCCAGCCCTGATTCATCCCACTCCCAGGCACTGGACAAGATGGAGAAGGAGTGGTCAGCCATCCTGTTCAATGTGCTGCCCTACAAAGAGACCGACACCTACATCCTCAAGAGTCCAGACGAGGCTTCACAGCTGCTTGACGACCACATCATCATGACCCAGAGCATGTCCTTCTCCCCCTACAAGAAGCCCTTTGAGCAGCGCATCAGCTCCTGGGAGACCAAACTGAAGCTGACCCAGGTGGGCCCCCTCTCTGTCCTTCCCTCACCCTGCCTCACCCTCAGCCAAACTCAAGTGACTCTCAGTGGCATCTGGAGGGGCTCTGTTCGCCAAGCTTCTGGCTCTTTCTCAGGCCCTCCTTTCAGAGGTGGATGAGTCTGTCTGTCTATGGACCTTGGCTACTGAAAAAGACAGTTAGGCCTGTGGCAAGGGCAGCATTTAGTTTAAAAACATGGCTAAGGGCTGGGGATTTAGGTCAGTGGTTTCACTGCCTGCCTCGCAAGCGCAAGGACCTGAGTTCAATCCCCGGTACCCAAAGAAACCAAAAACATGGCTGCCATCAGACCTCTGAAGAGCTCCAGTATTGGGATTTGGGGGCCGGACACCATAAAGCTGCAGAGTTCCATACCCTTTCTCACCCTGCCTAGAGCCTCCCACTCCCACGTCATGTGGAGCTACCTTGGTGGCCCGGGGCAGGGCACGGGGGACTACCCTGTCTCTCAGGCTTTCAGGGCCAGAAGCAGAGGCTGCCACAGATCCCCCGAGGACAGTCCTGAAGGTGTATCTGACTGTCCCTTTCTTGGGTCCTTTCTGGGAGCTGTTCAGAGACCTTCAGTGGAGGCCAGAAACTGAGTGAAGGGGTTCATCTGTAAGCACTCACCCCCGCCCACCTAGAGACACCTGAGCTGGGCAGCATTGTCCCCGGGTCCTCTCCTTTGCTCATGCTGTCCTTTCCATTGGGGGTTCTGTCCCCACCTCCTATCTCCTCCGGGACTCAGCACAAGCACCCAGCCATGTCCATCCACTCCTGCCTGCACAGTGCTCCCCCTGAGGCCTCAGTCAGGGCCTCTCACCCCGGCCAGCACATGCTAGGCCCTTGGTGAGCCAGGAGGAACTGGCCCCTGAGAGGACATGGGGTCCTCAAGGGCAGGGGCTGTGTCCTCTTCCAGATCCTCCTCGTACCCATTCAGCCTGGTACAGGCCTGATGCAGAGCTGATGTTGGCACACACCTCCTTAAGAAGAGATTTGAATGAATGGGTTTGCAAAGGCAGGAGAAGACACAGATAAAGACCGAGTGGGAAGTGGAAGGCAAAGAGGGATGTAGCTCAATTTTGAGGACGTCTCACCCTGGGACTGATGTTTCAGAGAGCATTGAGGGGTCTCAAGCTCAAGGCCCAGTTAGCCTCAAAGAATCCGGGGGGCCACAGCCCTGAGAATTCTGCCTGGGGACTTTCCTTGGTCGCCTCGGGGCACTGGTTTGAGCATGGCCTCTCACAGGGAAGAGTGGTGACCCTGGGTCCTGTAGAGGCGTGGGCTTCTCTGGAGGGCAGGCATCCCAACAACCCTGTTCCCTGGACTTCCATGCGGACGGCACCCTCCAGCAGTGTCTCGGGGACCAGTGCCCTGACCAGCAGTCTGATGAGGTGGAACATCTCCGCCACGGGCATCAAAACCGCACTTGAACCTTGAGGCCCTGATGGTCCCTCTCTTGCCTGCCCTGCCCACCCTGTCAGGAGGTGCTGGAGGAGTGGCTGAACTGCCAGCGGTCCTGGCTCTACCTGGAGCCCATCTTCAGCTCTGAGGACATCACCCGGCAGCTGCCTGTGGAGAGCAAGCGCTACCAGACCACAGAGCGGGTCTGGAGGAAGATAATGAAGAATGCCTATGAGAACCGAGAGGCAAGCTGCACCCCCTGAGGGCCCTGGCCTGTCGGGGCTGGAGGACAAGCCCCAGGCTTTGGTCAGAGCCCATCCTTGGGAGGAGGTTCCCCAGTCCCACAGGTGGTCCTCAGGAGCCAGGCATGGTGGCATGTGCCTGTAATCCCAGCACACTGGGAGGCTGAGGCAGGAGGTTTGCAAGTTTAAGGCCAGCCTGGGCAACTTAGCAGCTTAGTGAGACCCTGTCTCAAAATAAAAAATAAATCAAGACAACAGTAATGGTTTTTCTCTTGGAGCTCCATCGTCCACATTACATTTTAGAGGCCCTGACAAGTCCTGCAACAAAGCACACTCCTTAGCTTTGTTTGATCCTCAATTTTGACTTTGGAATTTTTCTTGTATGGGGTTGGCAGGGCTGATGGAGGCAGCCCCTGGTTTTGGCGATAGCTTTCCTGCCCCTTCTTTCCCAGGCCCACTGAGCCCCCTAGCTGGTGTGATCCCTGCCTCTCAGTGCTCACATTCCCTTCCTGCCCGGCCTGGCCCTGCAGGTGATCAATGTGTGTTCCGACCAGAGGCTGCTGGACAGCCTCCGGGACTGCACCAAGCTGCTGGACCAGGTGCAGAAGGGCCTCAGCGAGCACCTGGAGAGCAAGCGCAGCGCCTTCCCCAGGTGGGCACAGGACCTCCCAGGTGGGCACTGAGGCCCGTACCCAGTTAGTCAGCATCTGCCCATGAGGCGTGGGCCTCAAGTGCCCTGTGGGAAAAGCACCAAGACATCAGTGGTACTGGGGCTGCCAGACCCACAAAGCCTGCCTGACCCCTCACCCATTCCCTGGCAGACTCTACTTCCTGTCGGATGATGAACTGCTGGAGATCTTATCCCAAACAAAGGACCCCACGGCCGTGCAGCCCCACCTGCGAAAGTGTTTCGAGAATATCGCCCAGGTGGGTAGCTGGGCCAGGGGCTCAGGGCCAGCACCTCTGGGCAACCCCCAGGGAGAATATCTCTCCTCTTGTGCCAACCCCTCTTGGTGGGGACAAGGTAGCAAGTGAGATTTCTGGTCTCCAGCGACACAGCCAGGGCAGGCGGAAAGATCAACTACAGAAGTCCCCTCTGTTCGGGCCGGGAGCCCTTGGCTTCTGATTCACCAAAGTGCTCCCGTTTCCTAGCACTCTGAGGCATTGTGACCCTCTTCATCTTCGAAGGAGGCCATGCAGGCCTGAGCAGGACAGGGACACACAGAACAGGCCTGGCTTCCTTCCCCAAGGGCCCACTTCAGACCAGGCCTGGCCAGCACCAGGCCACAGCTGGGGAGCTGCCCATCCTTCCCTCCTGCGGTCAGGGAAAGCCCAGCCCAGACGTGCCCAGCCCCCCTGAGCAGAGCTGGTTTCTAAAGTGGAGGGCACCTGGGGCCGGGGATCAGCCTGGAGCTGGGGCCGGGGGTCTCTGACTCACCCCAGTGACACCGCTCTTGCCCCGTCTCCCGCAGCTGCTGTTCCAGGAGGACCTGGAGATCACACACATGTACTCGGCCGAAGGGGAGGAGGTGCAGCTGTCCTTCTCCGTCTGTCCCTCCAGCAGTGTGGAGGACTGGCTGCGGGAGGTTGAGCACAGCATGAAGGCCAGCGTGCGCAGCACTATTGAGGGGGCCATCCAGGCCTACCCCAAGGTGAGCACCCGCGTGCAACCTGCCTGGCCCCTGCTCAGGGCCTCCATCCACCCTGCCTCCACCTCCTCGGGCTGGACCCTACCACCGCGAGAGACATCCATGGGGGCTCAGGCAGGAATCTGGAAGCTTTCCTCTCCACACACACTGGGGAAAGTGAGGTTCACTCCTACTAAGAATTGTAAACCCCATTAGGTGTATGCACTTGCCATGCTCCAGGCTCTCAGCCCCTCCACCAGCAGTCGGGCTGCAGGGGAACCCCATCCCTGAGGCCATTTGGAAATGTTTTCTGCTCAAGAGCATGTGACTTCCAGGGGGCCAAGTCGGGATTTGAACCCAGACCATATTCCCAGATCATGGTCTCCCACTCTTCTGCACCAAGGTCTCATCTGCCGAGGAACAGATGATTTTGCCCACCTGCAGGGGTGCCAGAGCTTAATGGCTTCTCTCCTTTTGAGGGACTGGTGGAATTAACGATTTGAACCCAGAGTTTGAAAGACCAAAGCACAGACAACATTCAAGAGAGGACGAGAGGGAGTCAGGGCTGGCAGCTGCCCAAGTCAGCCCGCCCATGTGTCTCCCCAGGTGCCCAGGACCCAGTGGGTGCTGAGCTGGCCCGGCCAGGTGACCATCGTTGGCTGCCAGGCCTACTGGACCATGGAGGTGGCACAGGCTCTGGAGACCGGCAGCCTGGGCACCCGACTCTCCCCCCAGCTCTCCCAGCAGGTGAGTGAAGAGGGTCTCTCTTCCCCACGCCCTGACGCCCTCAGGAGGTCCCTGTCACTCCAGGGACTCTTTTGTACACAGAGCCTAGAAGAGGCCTGAGGTCGGCTCCAAAGGGCGGAATGCCAGACACCCCTAAAAAGTGTCCCACAACAGCAGATGGGACCAGAGGCCAGGCAGGTGCCCTCTCCTGATGGCCAGTGAGGGAGCCACGTGCCCAGGTCCCTCGTGTGCCAACCCTCTGGCCCCTCACAGGCTCCACTGCCCACCTTGAAGGCTCAGATGGCACTGCACGCTACAAGGAGGTAGATGGCATGCATGTGCTTCTGTTTTTAGCAACCTCCTCCGCTGCCTAGTTCCTGTTCCTCTCTTGTCCCAGATAGGCAGAAGCCCTGGGACCAGAGAAGCTATTCATGGCAGAAGCCCACTCTCTGTGCAAGGGCAGGGAGCCCCCCGTGGATCCTGGATCTCTGACAGTGTTCCCCATCCCTGCAGCTCAGCGACCTGGTGGCCCTGGTCCGGGGAAAGCTCACCCGAATGCAGCGGGCAGTGCTGTCAGCACTGATTGTCATTGAGGTCCATGCCAAGGAGGTGGTGAACAAGCTGATACAGGAGGATGTGGTCAGCGTGAATGCCTTTGAGTGGATCTCACAGCTCAGGTGCGGGCATGGGGCCACCCTGGGGCCCCAGCAGCTGCCGGGACAGAACCAGGGAGGGGTGCCAGTCAGTTGACAATAGACCTGGCCCTGCTTTCCAGGGTCTAGGACAAGCTGGGCAGGGGGATCTCAATGCCCTCATTCCCCAAAAGAAACCCCTCTCCTTGGCTACGTACCTGCTGGGAGGCCTGTGGCCCCATGTCCAGGAGCTCATCTCCCCACACTGCCAGGTACTACTGGACAAATAATGACCTGTACGTTCGGGCTGTGAATGCTGAGTTCATCTATGGCTACGAGTACCTAGGGAACAGTGGGAGGCTGGTGATCACGCCCCTCACTGACAGGTGAGGGTCGCCCTCCCCAGACGGGTCTCGGGTCTCGAGGGAGGGAAGGAAGTGGTCCCAGGCGAGTCCTAAGCAAAGTGCTACAGGGCCATGGAGTGGGCGGGCGGAGCATGGGCAGACAGCCTCGGGCTCCAGTCCTGACCCCAGCAGCTGGGGCTGGGCACACCTGGGCCCTGAGAGGAGGAGCTCCCTGGGGCTGGGGAAATCCTCAGAAAGAAGGTGTACCCAGTGGGCGCACCCCGCACACAGGCAGCCGGGCCCCACCTCCTCTCACTCCTGCAGGTGCTACCTGACCTTGACCGGAGCCCTGCACCTCAAGTTTGGAGGTGCCCCAGCTGGCCCAGCTGGCACAGGGAAAACAGAGACCACCAAAGACCTGGGCAAGGCCTTGGCCATACAGACAGTTGTGTTCAACTGCTCTGACCAGCTTGACTTCATGGCCATGGGCAAGTTCTTCAAGGGCTTGGCCAGGTGAGGCTGCGTGTGAAGGCAGTGAGGAGGGGCGAGAAGGCGGAGCTGTCCCCCAAGGGAGGGCTGGGTGAGGGCACTGCGGAAAGGAGCCTCAGAGGACGGGACAGGGGACAGGAGTCAGGGCTTAGCCTGGGTGGGCACCCGCGTGGGATTGCTGAGCTGCTAGGGGTTCCTCCTCGGTGGAGTCAGAGGGAGCCCTTGGAGGGAGGCGGCAGGCTGGCTCTGAACGCGTGTGCCCCGCCCCATGTTCTGGCCTCGCTTAGTGCTGGGGCCTGGGCCTGCTTCGACGAGTTCAATCGCATCGACATTGAGGTGCTGTCTGTGGTGGCCCAGCAGATCACCACCATCCAGAAGGCCCAGCAACAGTGGGTGAGCACCCCGCCCCGCCTTCCACACCACCCGGGCGCCCCCTGCCATCACGCAGCTCCCACGCTGCAGGGCGAGGAGCGGGGCTGGGGGCCTGCCTGGGCCAGCATCACGGTCTCACCATCCTCTCATCGCCACCCTTGCGGAGCGGGACTAGAGGGCTCTTGTAGCTAGGCAGGAAGCCTCACATCCTGATCAAAGTCTGGGCACCTCCCGGGCCAATCTGTGGCAGATAAAGGGGTACGGTCCTAAGGCCCTATATCCTGACCCTCAGGGAGAGCCCCAGGCATTGGCTTGTTCCACGTAGCCAGGGATCTTATCCTGGTGTCAAGAGCTGAGAGGCTGGCAGGTAACCCCATGTAGTCAGAGCTGAGCTTGCCCAAGTCTGGGGAGACCAGGGTCAGGAATTAGGGTGGAGGGAATGGGAAACAGGAAATGTGTGGAGGCCTTAGGGCGACTAGAACTAGGACTTGGGGACCTGAGATCTTAGGCCAGATCCTGAGGGAGGATCCACCCCAAGATCAGGATACCCAGTCCTAGCCAAGAGGCTGCTGCCAGGACAGAGGTACCAGCAGGGCATGAGGAGGCCAAAGGGTGGATACCTCCCACCCAAGTGAGATGACATCCCTCCTGCGCAGGTGGAACGCTTCATGTTTGAGGGCGTTGAGATCCCACTTGTAGCGTCCTGCGCAGTGTTTATCACCATGAACCCAGGATATGCTGGCCGCACTGAACTGCCTGACAATCTGAAGGCAAGTTCGGGTCCAGGTGGCCATGAAGGCCTGGGCTCTGGCCTGGGCTCTGAGATGCTTGGACCTCAGAGACTGTAGTTCCCTACGGGAGCAACCCTGCTCAGGTTCTAAGGACCCGCTCCCCACATAGAGGAGAAGCCCCAGGTCTGTCCTCAGGTCATGGGGGAAGTCATGGCTGCCTGTGCCTGTGAGGGCCGCCTGACAGGAGCTGCTAGGCTGGGCCTGCAGGCTAAATAGGGAGCCAGGGTCCAAGAGCGGCCATCTCCTGGGAGTTACAGGGAGGCAGGTTCAGATCAACACAAAGGACCTGTTTCTAATGGCCAGAGTTGTCCAGCCACAGGGCAGGGGAAGGCCCAGCCATGGCAGATGTGGTACAGAGGGAATCCCAGCATTAGCTGGGGGGGGGGGTGACGCTGCCTTCTGAGGGCTACGTAGTCCAAGAGTGGGTGGTGCCCTGGGGTGGAGGATGAAGCCTGCCCTCCACTCACATGTGTGCTGCATGCACAGGCACTCTTCCGACCCGTGGCCATGATGGTCCCAGATTATGCCATGATTGCTGAGATCTCCCTCTACTCCTTCGGCTTCAGCGAGGCTAGTGTGCTGGCTAAGAAGATCACCACCACCTTCAAGCTGTCCTCTGAGCAGCTCAGCTCCCAGGTGAGGCCCCAGGCACTCTCCAGAGTCTCTACGAGCAGCTGAGCTCCCAGACTCTACTTTCTGATCATCCACTTTGAAAACACACATGCATGCAGGTGCTCCATTGAAATAACTGTCCTTGATGGTTCTGAAAGTGCACTCAGGCCTTCCCAAGTAGTGATGAGTCACAGTCAAGGCCAGTCTTTTCACACAACTTCAAGATCAAGATTTCTAGGACATGTGCTGGGCTGTGGGTCAGGTTGAGCAGTAGCTCCAATGGTCTGACACCATGAGACAAAATGAAGCATTTAACTATTTCTAGTACACCTGTTACATAATGGGGAGAAGCAGGAAAAGCCACAGCCATGTGGCCCAAGGGTTGGGTCTGAAGAGATGTTGCAGAGAATGTTAGTAGGAAACTAACAGGCCAGTGAGGCCAACCCATTAGTTGCACAGATGAAAAGTCCTTCGTGTCCTTTTTCGGTACAACTTGAATCCCTCCGTGCCCTTGACACTGTTCTGGAACTACAGAGACTTAGCAGTGACCAAGGCAGAGTGGATCAGGGCACGCAGAATAGGTGACTGATAAAGCAAGAGGGTGTTGGGGTGGGGAAGGGGAGGGTGTCCGAGGAACCCAAAGGGAGGGCACCCAGCCCAGGCTGGGACATCCAGGCAGGTGCTTGCAGAGGATGTTCTGGGGCAGTGACATTTCAGCTGCAAGCGGGGAGGAGAGGCGTGGCCAGTTACCAGATGGGAGGCAAAGTGTTCCGGGCAGAGAGAGACAGCACCCACCCCTGGGCCCCACCACGGTGTCGACAGGATCACTATGACTTCGGGATGAGAGCTGTGAAGACTGTGATATCAGCTGCCGGGAACCTCAAGCGAGAAAACCCCAGCATGAATGAGGTAAGTTCTGTCCAGCAGGGGTCCCAAGGAGAGGCCCCAGGAGGGCTGGAGGCAGCCTGGAGGGGCACCTGCCCTGTTGTCCTGAAGCCTGTGCCGGCACCTGCTGCAGGAGCTGATCTGCCTCCGGGCCATCCGGGATGTGAACGTGCCCAAGTTCCTGCAGGAGGACCTCAAGCTCTTCTCGGGGATTGTGTCAGACCTGTTCCCCACCATCCAGGAGGAGCAGACTGACTATGGCATCCTCGACAAGGCCATTCGCAAGGCCTGTGAGAAGAGTAACCTGAAGGCCGTGGACGGTGAGCCACTGGCCCCTGCCTTCCAACGGGCCCATGGGTGCCTGAGACAGGGCTGGCTGCAGCCACATTGGAGTCCTGGGCACAAAACAAGGGCAGGGCAGTGCAGCCCTCACACCTGGCCACGTGTGTGTGTGTGCTCAGGCTCTTGGCTGAGCAGTTCATGCACAAACCAGGAACTAGGAAACAAGTGTTGGCCCCTTCCTGAGACCTCATGACGTCGGAGCTCCTGCCCATGTGAGGAGCAGTGCTCTCCTCTGCCCTTCTCTGGGGCCTAGGAAGCTGATGTGCCCATGTCCTGTCCCGCAAGGCCTTTCCCCAGTGCTCTCCACTACTACTCAGCTCCGTACGTGGCTCCAATTCTTCTTTCCTAGGACACCTGTGCCCAGGCCCCAGCAGGCTTATTGAATAACAAGACTCTTCACTCCCTCGCAGCCTTAGGTTAGCTTTGCCACCCTTGGCTGATTGGACCCTATCCCTTTAGCGGAGACCCCCAGACCTGCAGTGCCAGGGCTACCACCCGTTCGGGCTGAAGCAATGTGCTCCTTCCCTATCCACATGCCTGGCCCTTTGCCTGAGGCTGGCAGCTGTTCCTATAGCTCCCCAACCCTATGATTTTATTCCTAGATTTGTGGCTCCTTTGGCCAGCACCTACTTACTCTGGGTGGTGATCTCAGCAAGCTTGGGACAGTCAGCAGCTTTGGGACAGAAGTTGACTGTGGGGTCTATGACAGCTGACACCATGCAGGCCTGGGAAACTGACCATCCAATCAAAGGGTATTAGGCATGGGTTAGTGGCCGCCATCCCAGGAGCTCCTACTCTGCACCAGGCTCTGTGTTTAGGGCTTCAACTGCCCCTACCTATGAGGTAGGAGCTACCAGTATCCTCGTTTTACAGAGGAGGAAACTGAGGCTTAGGGAGTGAAGTGACTCACTCAAGGTCGCATAAGCCTGTGACAGAGCCAGGACCCAAGCCCGTGCTCTGACTCCTTGCTCCCCTGCCATGTCCCCCAGGCTTCCTGACCAAGTGCATCCAGCTGTACGAGACCACGGTAGTGCGGCACGGCCTCATGCTTGTTGGACCCACAGGCTCTGGCAAGAGTACTGTAAGTGGCAAGCAGAGCAGCCTAGTCCCTGGACAGTGACCTGAGGGGTGATGCCACTTCCAGAGGGTGTTGGCCTCCATTTGTACCTCCTTGGCTGCTAGAACATCCCTTCCACTTCCTGCGGTCCCCAAACCACTCCAGCCCTGCTCTCTGGGGAGCCAGGAAGGTCACTCTCAGATGCCCATCTCCCCAGTGTTACAGAGTTCTGGCGGCTGCCCTGACATCGCTGAAAGGGCAGCCATCCATCAGTGGCGGTGTGTATGAGGCTGTCAACTCCTATGTGCTCAACCCCAAGTCCATCACAATGGGCCAGCTGTACGGGGAGTTTGACCGGCTCACCCATGAGTGGTGAGTGGCCCCCAGCCCCCTCCAGTGGCCACTCTGCTCCCAGGCTCTAGAGGCAGTGTGGGCCATGGGCCCTTCTCTCCCTCCCTTAACCCAAGGGCAGGTTGGGAGCTCAGGCGTCCAGCCCAAAGCCTGAGATTCTATCCACTGTCTCACTTCCCGGCTGTAAGACTTTACCCTTGCCCGTGGTTCCCTTCTCTGGGTACTGAGAACAATGGTGCCATTATTATGGAAAGGCGAGGATGAGCTTAACACCTGCAAAGTGCAGGGACCCATGTCTGGCACATAGTAAACTCTCAGTAAATGGCTGTTGCCATTGCCCTGAGAGGGCCTGATGTGCTCCCAGGATAAGATGTGCATCTAGGGGAAGTGCATCAAACTGGGAGAAGAGCATCTAGGTGGAGACTCCTTGAACATCAGCACCTGAGGTCTTTCCTCTGGAGCTATTCTTTCCCCAAAGAAGAGCCTCCATTCTCCTCCTGGTGTCTGCTTGGCTCCAGTATCAAGACATTTAGGGGGTGAGCACCAGGAAGATAGAGTCCCCCATCTTTCTCAATGGGGCCCGGTACTGCTTCCCGAATCTCTGGTGAAGGGTCTTACAATGCCTACTCCAGGCTGTTACTTAGGTGGATAGAGGATCTGCAGGTCAGGCCAGAAAAAAGTAATGTAATGACACCTTTCAAAGCCTAAGGAAGACTTTATTCAGGATCATTACCACGGGTGTAGGGACCACTGCAACCAGGTCATGCAATGAGGGGGAGAGATTGGGCTCAGCTCTGAACAGGGGCACGTGGAAATTTATAGCCAAGAAGTAGCGTAGGAGTCTGTGGGTAGAGAATTGCTAAGAGGACACCTTGGTGATAAGAGAGATCTGGCTAAACCAACTCTGCAGGATTCTTGCTAAAGATAAGCCCAGTGATTGGACCTCACCTGGGAGAAGTGCAAGATGAGGAACCTGATAAGATAGCAAGGCGGATCTGGCACCCAGCCCAAACTGACTTAGCAGGGCTCTTTGCAGAAACTAAATTTTACCAAACAGTGCACAAGTTCGGCCAAATAGAGAATCGCTATTGCCCCCACCAGCCCTTCCTTGGCACGTGGACCCTCTGAAGTGGCCTCCCTGATTCCGTGGCTGGGCCTGATCTTTCTCCAGCTCGCTCTTCCTTCCAGAATTGTGTGCTCCTCCATCTCTGCGATTGCACTACCACTCAGTTCCCTTTTTCCTGCCAGGATGCCACCATTTATCTTCCTTTACTGTGACTTCATGGGGCTTTAGCAGGGAGGGGATATAAGCATGTTTTCACTATACTATGTTACAGCAAGAAGTCCATTTTTCTTTTTGTAATTTGTTAAAAAAAAAAAAAAATGAAGACACTGAAGGAGAAGAGTGTAGATTAGGGCCAGTTGGGCAGCCAGGCTTCCCCACCTTCCTGGTACCTACAACCCTCTCCTCCCTGGCGGCTGCAGGACAGATGGGATTTTCTCTTCCCTCATCCGGGTGGGGGCCATGGCCTCCGACACCAACAAGAAGTGGTACATGTTCGATGGGCCGGTGGACGCTGTCTGGATCGAGAACATGAACACGGTGCTGGACGACAACAAGAAATTGTGCCTCAGCTCTGGGGAGATCATCAAGCTCACAGAGGTGCACCCACCTCCGCCCACACACACTCCCACAGCTGGGGGCGCCCGGAGGCCCGGCTCTGCTGGCCCAGCCTGAACCCCTCTATGCCTGCCTCGAAGGGTCACAGCTGCATCTCGCTGTCACCCAGCAGGAGCTCAGGCTCAACTCCCAGCACCCCTCCCCAACCCTGCAGGCCCTCACCTCCGCCCTGTCCTGCAGCTGCTCAACACTGTCCCTTCAGCCACTTCCTGCGACATTCCAAGCCCAAGGCCAGGACTGTTACCCCACCACTCCCAGCCGATACTGCCTCATGCCCCCCAGGCCCACTTGAGCCGTACTAACCCAGTCTGGACCGTGCATCCACCCAGGCCTAGCAACATGCCCAGTGTGGAGGGGGCAGGGGGCACAATCCTGCCCACAGGTGCGTGCACAGTATGTGAGGAGCAGTTCTTGAGAAAGAGGGCTGTGGCCTGGGCATGAGAGCACTCCATGGTATGTACCCTGAGTGGAGCTCTGAGATGTTCTGAGAGGACCTGGCAGCTGGCATAGACCTGTGTGGATTGTGGGGAGCCCTGAAGCAGAGCATACAGTTCCTGTTGGATTTCCCAGGTCTCCAGGGACCCCAGACTGGCCAGAGAATCCCAGGAATTTTCCAACTTTGGTTCCTCCTCAGGGGTCCAGGGAGGACCACAGTACCAGCTGAGGGCCCAGGGTTTCCTGTACCCCCACTCCACCCCTTCCCCCCAGGCCTGCCCACAGGTCCCTCTGCCAGGAGGGGCAGCCCCTCCAGCCCTTCCCATGGCTCTGCACCCTTTCTCTGCTCTGGGGCCTGAGAGCTGGCCCGTTCACATGGTTCACTTTGGTGCCAGGCAATGACCGTGATGTTCGAGGTGCAGGACCTTGCAGTGGCCTCCCCTGCCACAGTGTCCCGCTGTGGCATGGTGTACACGGAGCCCAGCATCCTGGGACTTATGCCCTTCGTCGAGTGCTGGCTAAAGAAGCTCCCTTCCTTGATTAAGCCCTATGAAGAGCATTTCAGGACACTCTTTGTCAGCTTTCTGGAGGTAAGTGAGGCCACAGGTACAGCCAGCCAGGGAGGCAGCGGGGCACTGTGCCCACCACCCATGAGAGCCGGGTGCTCACTCCCCTTAGGAGTCCATCTCCTTCGTTCGTTCCTCCGTGAAGGAAGTGATTCCCTCAACCAATGGCAACCTGACCATGAGCCTCCTCAAACTGCTCGACTGTTTCTTCAAGCCCTTTCTGCCTAAAGAGGTATTGGCCTTAATGGTGGGGCTGCATCCCTCTTGCCCCTGATTTCCTTCCTGGGCTGCCTGAGGACCCTGAATCCCAGGTCTAGGTTCCTGGAACAGGAGTCAGATTGGCTCAGTGTAGGCCATGTGTTTCTCCATTGTGCTGTAGAGAAACAAAGCCATGACATGTCGCACCCTACTTCCTTAGGCCACCCAGTGCTGTCCCCAGGTTAGCCTAACGCTGTTCCCTCTGTCCCCAGGGCCTCAGGAAGAGGTCCCCTGAAAAGCTGAGTCGCATCCCAGAGCTGATAGAGCCCTGGTTCATTTTCTCCCTGGTCTGGAGTGTGGGTGCCACAGGAGACAGCAACGGTCGCCTCCACTTCAGCCACTGGCTCAGGACCAAGATGATGAAGGAAAACGTGAGAGGCAGCACCCCCCGGCCAGGTCACCCCGGCCCAGGAGCAGGCAGATCTGCTGGGCCTCATGAGCTATGCTCCCTCCTGGCCCCTACAGATGACTCTGCACTTCCCAGGAGAGGGACTGGTGTTCGATTACAGGCTGGAGGACACTGGGATCAGCAGCACTGAGGATGATGACGAAGAAGAGGAGGAGGGCAAGCAGGTGGCCACAGGCCTGCCCAGGGACCAGGGTGGGAAGGGCCGCACTAGGCAGTGTTATTCTCCTCAAGGAATAAGCACCATAGAGAGAGAGCCACATCAGCAGGTCTTAGGCAAGGAGTTATTCGTATCACCTCAGGGGCGCTCACAGCCCTGCTGTGTGGTTTTAGTGGTGCCTGTTTTCCAGACAGGAAATCAAGGTTCAGAATACTCGTACCCAGCTAGTCAGTGGCAAAGCTGGACTTGAATTGGGGGTGGGAGACAGCAAAGTGCCTCCTTTCCCAACATTCCAGACCTCCTCTGTGTCCATGCGGAGCCCCAGGATGGCTGCCTCAGTTCTACTTAAAAGCCCTCGTTTTCCCAGGGACTGAGCTCCCTACAGACCCAGGGGCAAGCTCTGTGGTCTACCTCAGTGTCTCCATTCCTACTACCAGCCAGCAAGGTCTCCAAGTGCCCCTCTGTCTTCCAAGGACCCTAGCCCAGGACGAGGGGAACAGAAGGCCTGTAGAGACCTGCAAGCCTTTGTGCAGAGTCCTGCCAGGGCCTTACAGAGCACATTGAGGTCTACTGGTCAGAGCAGGCCCCCTGGGGACATGTTGGTCCCATCAAGAGTTCAGCCAGCTGGGTCAGGATTGTGGGTGAAGGGATTCATGCAGACAAGAGGGTGGGGAGACCCAGCCAGATAGGCGCTCAGCATCCAGCTGATACAGATGCCCTGGGCTCTGGCCCCCAAACTCCTTTAGCTTGAAACTAAACAGCAAGCACTTTGGGAATCTGGGAGGTCTGGTTCCCAGAGCATCTCCTCCTTGCAGAGGCCCGGGCTCTGACAGTCCCTAGGGTGCCCCTCCCACCTGTGCAGCTGTGTTCAGAGCCCCCATTCCTGGTGGTTTGTGCTGTGAGTCTCCCACCCTGTGCAGAGAGCAGAAACAGGTATTCCTGTTTCTTTCAGAAGTAGCACCTCACCTGGGTCTCGTGCCAAGGCCCAGCAGTACAGTTCCTTGGCCTCCCACTGCCCAGTGCAGGGAACAGGGTAGGAAGGGGTTCCAGGCCCATCCCGAGCCTTGTCTGGTTCCAGGTTGCCTGGGTGAAGTGGATGGACTCCTCAGCTTCGTTCACCCTGGTTCCAGATACCAACTACTGCAACATCATCGTGCCCACCATGGACACGGTGCAGATGTCCTACCTGCTAGGCATGCTGCTCACCAACCACAAGCCCGTGAGCATCCCCACCACTCCCTGCCTCTGGGGAGCCCGCCCCAAGGCCCAGGTTGGGGGATGGCTAGTCTCCCATGGCAAGGCAGCAGCCCCTCTGTGCACCAGCTCTGTGTGCTGTGCACTCGGCCTGCCCCAGCCCTGCTCTCCCAGGTGCTGTGTATTGGGCCAGCGGGCACAGGGAAGACACTTACCATCTCCGACAAGCTCCTCAAGAACCTGCCGCTGGAGTACATCAGCCACTTCCTCACCTTCTCAGCCCGCACTGCAGCCAGCCAGACCCAGGACCTCATCGACAGCAAGCTGGACAAGAGGCAGGGCACCGCCCATTCCTTCCTCAGCCCAGGGTCCTCCAGCCTGGCTGAACCGCTGCTGTCTCAGGTCCCCATTAGATTATACTCCTGGGTTTGCCAGAAGCCTCTCAGGAAGAGGCCAGGGCCTCCCAAGGGGCCCTAAGTTCCCTTAAAGACTGCTCCACAGCCTTCCCCCCATCAAGCGTCCTCTGGAGCCCTCAGTGGGTGCTTATCCTGGTCTGGGCACCTAAGAAGATGCCTGTCCCAAGGATGCTTACTGGCTACCTGCCTGGAAGGCAAGACTCCATTAAGAGAGGTCAGATGCAGGTCAGCCAGTCCATAATGCCCCAGGATACCCCGAACAAGACAGAGGGCTGCTCACGAGATCCAACAGGTGGAGGAGGCTGAAATTTTGTGGCAGCCACCTTGCTGTCTCTGGATTCTTAGAGGGGTTGATGCCCATGGGTGCTGGGCTCATACACACTCCCCACCGACAGGCGGAAAGGCGTGTTTGGGCCACCGCTTGGTCGCAACTTCATCTTCTTCATCGATGAC
Source organism: Heterocephalus glaber (assembly GCF_000247695.1). The sequence goes on along the minus strand of NW_004624822.1, from coordinate 4,841,171 downwards.
CTGAACATGCCAGCCCTGGAAACATATGGTGCACAGCCACCCATCGAGCTGCTGCGCCAGTGGATGGACCATGGTGGCTGGTATGACCGCAAGATCGTTGGTATGTGCCAGGCTGGGCCAGCAGGGAAGGGACGAGCCAGGGGTGTGGTAGGCGTGGACTGAAGGTCCCACACTACTTTTAGGGACCAGTAAAAATGCTTCAATTTCTCTGAAAATCAAAGGAAATGAGCTTTTAGGTCAAGGAAAATTTTTTAAATCTATTAATATTTGTCTTTATACCAATACTGTTGAAAATTATAATTTTTAACATATATCCTTCACAAGAAGGAAGAAAGCCAACAGAAATCATGATGCAATTCTGGGCAGGGCCCTTCCTGACATCCTGCCCCCCCCCCATTCAGGAGCCTTCAAGAACCTGGTGGACATCAACTTTGTCTGCGCTATGGGCCCTCCAGGTGGAGGCAGGAATGCCATCACGCCAAGGCTGACACGTCACTTCAACTACCTGTCCTTCGCTGGGATGGACGACGGCAGCAAGAAACACATCTTCTCCGCCATCCTGGGCTCTTGGATAGGTGAGTACAGTGCAGGCAAGAGAGGCCATGGGCAAAGGCAGAAGCCCAGGCCACACCGGGGACAGCTGGGTGGCTGCTGGGAAAGACCAAGCACCCTAATCACTAACCACAGCCCCAGCTTCACCCCTTACTCAGCTGTCACCTTTGGCAAGCTTACGAGCCACTCTGAGCCTGTTTCTTTATCAGGTTAATGAAGATGTGGCACACAAAGCAGCTGGCGTAGAGCCTGGCACACAGCAATTGCTGAACAGATAGATACATATGTACCTATATGCATTCAACCCATATATATTAGTATTTGCCCAGGAAGTCAGATGGGAAGATGTTACTCTTATAAATCAGGAAAGCCACCAATTCAGAAATGGATAAAGTGGCCCTGATCTTTCCTGGGGCCTGAGGAAAAGCCCACCACAGGCTGCCGTCTCCCACCAGCCCACCTCCTTCCCAGCACGCACCCTGACCATCACCCTCCACTTGGCACCGAGCCAGGTGGTAAGTGATGGAAGCTGAGCCCTTCTCCTCTGGCCTGGCCCGCCCTTCCCCCAGGAGCTATGTTAGGACTTTCCTGCCTGTGCAGCTTGGGATGCAGGGGCTCTTTGCTCTTAGGTGGGACAGGGGCTGGTCTGTGGCTGCTTTAGGAGCTTCCCAGCTGGGCACATCTCGCCAAGGCGGACAGCAAGAGGCCCACCGTTTTAACTCCAAGCTCTGCATCTCTCCCTCTAGATGGACTCCTTGGAGAAAGAAGCCACCGAGAGCCTGTTCGTAAGTGCAGCTGGGCAGGGGCCTGAAGGCCTGCAGGGTAGGGGGTGAGACTGAGCTCCGGCTGGGCATGCAGCGGTTAGGACCAGAGGCCACAGGAGCCACCCTTAGGCTCACAGAGGCGCAGAGTGACTGCCCTCATAGGCTCATTCGCCTTGTTCTTACAGCCTTCAGTGCCTGAGGTAGTGTCTGATAGTGGATGCAAAGTAAATGCAAGATGAAGGAATGAATAAAGGAACCCAACAAATTCCTGCCCCCTGGGAAGAGCCAGAGTTCAAAAGAAAGCTGGCCTGCTCCAAGCAGCAGATGTGGGTAGGAGAGCCAGGACTGACTAGCAGCTGGGGAACAGGCATCTCTTTTGCAGTGGCCTCATGCAACTCTGATCTGTCGGTCATCACCGCAGAGCAATGGGCCTCGTCAGGTCTTGTCCGGTCCTCATGTCACCTCTTCCCTCCATTAGCTCAGCTGCAAGAAGCCATCATGCCCTCTCTGGGCCTCCTGCTTACCTGCATCCCTCCTCCCTCATGACCGTGTCCTCGTACCTTTGAGGGTGGATTTCCTGTTCTGATGCAGGGCAAGTCCTCCTCTGGGCCTTCTGGACAATGGGATCCACCCCATCCAACACCAGTACTCCCCACTCCACTGGGCCATGTCATCACCATAAGAACACATCCTGGTTTCTCCCATCTGACCCAAAACACAAAACGACCCATTGGCCAGCCCGTCCCACCCGCCTGGGACCACTGCTCTACTTCTCCGCTCACCTTGATAACGAAACTCATCAAAACTCTCTTCCCACTGGCACCAGCCCTCCCCTCCCACTTTCCCTTGGGCTCTGAGAGTGCCTTGCTCCCCATGGCCTAGAGTGGCGATACTAGCGGTCAGTTCTGGGTCCTCTTCTGCAACCCTGGGAGTGCGTATCAGTGCCCCAGTGCATGGCAGGCTGTGTCGTAATGAGGATGTAAAAGGGGGAAGTGCAGGGCAGCAGATCCCTCAGTCCAAGATGGAGGCACTAGGAAGTCCCTGTGGAGGATGGGGCACCTGAGATGGGGTAAGGGGTGAGTGGAACCTAAGCCTTCAGGCTGAGGAGGGGCAGCTGGAGGAAGAGCCCAGCACTAGCAAAAGCAAGAAGGTTAGGATCTGCAGAGGTGCACCCAGGACTCTCCTGTCCCCACAGCTGGGGCCCCGCACCTCGCCCCCTTCACGGAGCCCCTCGTAGAAGCCACTGTCTTGGTGTATGGAACCATCACCTCCCAGTTGCTGCCCACTCCAGCCAAGTCCCACTATGCCTTCAACCTGAGGGACCTCTCCAAGGTCTTCCAAGGCATGCTCATGGCTGACCCAGCCAAGGTGGAGGTGAGGACCTGGCGAGCCCTCTCCCCAGTCCATTCTGCCCTCGCCATCTGCACTGCCCACCCCCTCCCTCAGCCCTGACCCCGGCAGGCCCTGTGGGGGCTGGAACAGGCAGCTTCCAGGCCCCCAAGAGCCTGGCCTTTGTGCAGCTGATCCCTGTCTTGTGGACCCAACCTATCCCTGGAATGGTGACCTGGTGGGGCTCACACAAAAGAGGGAGCCAGGGTAAGAAACAGCAAGTTTCTGGCCGAGGCCTTGTGTGAGAAGGTGCATGGGGTAAGGAACAGGGCGCCTTCAGGAACCAAAGACACCCAGGGGAAGGAGCAGGAAATGTAGCAGAGTGGGGTCAGGTGCCCTGGACAGCAGTGGGGCCAGACTCTGGAGGCTTCGAGCATCCAACCTGGAGCTGGACTTTTGTCCTAAGTGATCGGCAGCCATGTGGAACCACTGACTAGACAGCTACTGTGTGCAGCCTGGGGCTGGGGAGCTAGGGAAGACAGGACAGAAGCTGGCCCTGGCCTTGTGACGCTTAATCGGCCAAAGGAGTCAAGAGAAGAGACTGGGAGCTTCCTGTGGGGTGGTCCAGTCCCCCTGGGAGAGTCAGAGAAGCTGAGCCAGAGCTGGGTGGGGGCAGATTCAGAGATTTTTAGGGCTTGGTGAGTGGTTATACATGGGGTGAATCAGGCCTCCTCCTGGGTTTGGGTTTGGAGAGCTGAAAGAGGGCAAAGCATGACTGTGAGGTGCTCGTGACTGGCTACTGGGGCTGTGTACACAGGGGCCCAGCGGCGCCTGGAGCCGGGGGTGGAGAAGCCCAGGCAGCACTGTGCAGCTCACGCAGCCTTCAGCCGGTCACCTCCCAACAGCCCCCGCGTGGGGCCCTGGCCGGGATGAGCTTGGAGAGCTGCGCCCAGGTCAAGGGCCCAGCCACTGTGGCTCGTACCCCTCCCCTCTCACGCTGGTGCCTGATCCCTGCCGTGCGGGGTGCCTGCAGGACAAGGCGCAGCTGCTGCGACTGTGGTATCACGAGAACTGCCGCGTGTTCCGAGACCGGCTGGTGAGTGACGAAGACCGCAGCTGGTTTGACCAGCTCCTCAAGAGCCACATGGAGCAGTGGGAGGTGGCCTTTGACAAGGTCTGCATCTTCCAGCCTATTCTTTACGGGGACTTCATGTCACCAGGCTCAGAGGTGAAGTCCTATGAGCTCATCACCGATGAGAAAAAGGTGAGGGGTTTTGGGCTGGTGCCTTAATCCTGGTGGGTCCTTTTCAGTCTGCCCCTGGGATGCTGGCCCTCTGTAGACACTGCCAGCAGAGCACTGCACTAGACCGGAGGGGCAGGACAGTCAGACTAGCTCTTGGACTCTCTGAGGCCCCGTTTCCCAACTGTTACAAGAGTGCAGCCACCAGCCCCTGCTGGGCCCATCTCTGACAAGCCTGGGGTTCACCTGAGACAGACCCTGTAAACAGCAATACACTAGGCCCATTTCAGGGATTCTTCTCCCCACCCATAGAGGGGCGGACAGCAGGGCCTCTGGGATCACAGATCTCAGTTGGGACCTAGGGAGGCAAGGTTGAGACCTCCACTACGGGCCTCAGAGCTGCTCAATGAAGGGGACCTCCCACTTGTTTCTTTTTGTGCACACATCCTCCCCTAGTTCCCAAGTACTCCCACCGGGGTCCCAGGGTCAGTATAGCCTGGTGAGACCCAGAGGGAGTAGGCAGGGCTCCGACCCTCAGGCCTGGGCATGTCTATTGGGTCAGGCCTCTTTCAGGAAGACCTGGTATTGAGTGTGAGTCTTAGTGTGTGTGTGTGGCGTCTGGGGACTGAACCCAGAGCTACATCCCCAATCCTTATTTTATTTTTTATATTGAGATGGGGTCGCACTATGTCACTAAGTTGCTTAGGCTGTGCTCGAACTTTTGATCCTCCTATCTCAGCCTCTCAGAGACCTGGGATTACAAATGTATGCCACCTCACCCAACTAGACCTGGCTTCTTAAAGCCAGCATTGCTCCGTGCAAAGGAAGAGCAGGGCTTACTGTGGGAGGGGTGAACGTCCTGTCAGGGAGCTGTTGGTACACAGGATTCCACTCAGCCAAACTATGGCTGGAGTTGCACAAGCAATAGCCGGGAAGTTCCCACAAAAGACTGCTCCAAACTATTCCAATATGGCTGGTTGGGATTCCGAAGAGAAGAGCACTACATCCTAGGGTGATCAATCTGAAGCATTTCGCGGAGAACCTTACATGCAGAGGGGTCTACAGATTCATCATGGTGCACCATGAAACCAGAAATATTCTAGTTTGTCCACAACAAGGGACAGGGGTGTGATGGAGTTTAGGTAACAGTATAGGGAATGTGGCTGGGACAGGGCTAGCTTCTGCATGCAGAGCGACATGGCTGGTTTTCAGCATTCTGAGTAACAACCTGAATCAGTTCATCAGTGCCTGTGAATGTTCCAGGCTCCAGCTTGGATTCAAACCTGCAGGGGACTACGCGCAGCTGGCCAGGCCACAGTGGTTACTCGCTCTGTGTTTCCCAGACAGGACAGAGAAGGGGGTGGGAGGCAGGGAGACCTCACAGTGGAGAGCCAGCCACACCCCTCCATCCTCAGATGATGCAGGTGATCGAGGAGTACATGGAGGACTACAACCAGATCAACACGGCCAAGCTGAAGCTGGTCCTCTTCATGGACACCATGAGCCACATCTGTCGAATCAGCCGAACTCTGCGCCAGGCACTAGGCAACGCCCTCCTGCTGGGTGTGGGTGGCAGTGGCCGCAGCTCCCTCACGCGGCTAGCTTCACACATGTGAGGACCCTGAGGCATGATGGGCAATGGGCAGCTGGTGGCAGACTGGCTGATTGGTGCTTTTCTATACTGGAGGCCTGGGGTAGCCCTGAGGCAGACCCACTCAGCTTATGGGTTTCTGAAGAACTGGGAACAGGACCTGGACACCCAGGAGAGGCAGCTACAGTGCCTCGAGATGCTGTGGGGAGGGAGGTGTCAACGCAGGGATCCTAGAGGGCCGCCTGGAGGAGATGTCCCTGGGCCTGCTCCCAGAATCAGAGCTGGGAAGATGGAAGAAAAGCCTACCCCAGGCTGAGGGAATCGGCTGAGCAAAGGTCTAGGGGCAAGAGAACAGGTTCAGGGGCTGGAGGGTCTGCAAGTCTGCCCAGGATGGAACCTAGATTCCAGATGGCTGGATGGAGTATGAGCACCCACCACTCACCAGAGCCTGGATGCAGGCCCTGGCATGCCTTGACCCAAACTCTGCCTCCAGGGCTGAGTACGAGTGCTTCCAGATTGAGCTCTCCAAGAACTACGGCATGTCTGAGTGGCGGGAGGATGTCAAGAAGGCCCTGCTCAAAGCCGGCCTGCAGAACCTGCCCATCACCTTCTTGTTATCAGACACCCAGGTGCTGCCACCATGGCAGGGGCCGGGTCTCGGGGTGGGCGGGACACAATGCCATCCCAGTGTGGGATCCTGCAAGGTGGTCAGTCCTTCTCGCCCAGTTCAGTCAAGGCAGATCTGGGGAGGCCTGGCAGGACCAGATGGGACCACAGAGCTAAGGGGGACATTAAAAAAAAATGTAAAAAGGCCTCCCAAGACCATGACATTCCACTCACTGGCCAACGGCTTCCCACCTTAAGGACACAGGGCTTATGCCCAAAGAACTAAGGACTCATGACTCCTCTCTTTGGGGCTGCTCTCTCTGGAACTTCCTGGGTATAAGGCCTCTCCCCAGGTCTCTAAGTAAAGGAGAGGTTGTTACCGAGACCACAGGACACATAGTGAAGCTCTTAAACTTGGCCAGTAGTCAGAGTTGGGCCTGGGGCCCTAGGCTGAAGGCCCAGAAAGTACCCTACCCTGAGGAAGGGCTGCTCTGCTCCCAGCCTGGCCCCAATCCCAGGGGTCCCTTCAGGAGGTCACTGAGTTAGTCGGGAAATTGAGGGTGCCCTTTGACACAGGCTAGGTGTCCCTGCCTGTAACCATGGTTTCCACCTGTGGGTAAACTGAGGCTTTGAGGGAGGCCAGAAAGTGAACGGGAAGATGCCACACACCCCTACCTGGACTCAGAGCCCTGACACAGCCCAGGGGTTAAGTTCAGAGCCTCTGAAAGTGGCAAAGGCCTGGGCTACTACTAATGAGGTCACTTGGGTGACCCCAGGCTTCTCTGAGCTGTAGAGGCAGGGCCTCTCATGGGGCTGTTGGGAAGGACCAGTGAGATGGTGCTTATGGAGCCTAGCACCCAGGGACCACCACAAAAGCTCAGCAACGCACTCTTGTCTTCCGCCAGATCAAGAACGAGTCCTTCCTAGAGGACATCAACAATATCCTGAACTCAGGCGACATTCCCAACCTCTACAACCTGGACGAGCAAGACCAGATTGTCAATGCCATGCGGAGCTATGTCCAGGAGCAGGGCCTGCAGCCCACCAAGGCCAACCTCATGGCTGCCTACACTGGGCGCGTGCGCAACAACATCCACATGGTGCTGTGCATGAGGTAGAAGCAGCCACACTGGGGCCACAAGGTGGGGCAGGGGGCCAGCCTCAGGGATTCGGGAGGCCTGGGCACTTGGGCATGAGATGGAAAATGCCCTTAGGCCCTGCCATCATCCCCCTGGGACCAGGCTGCTGTTATGTCCTGATTGCCATGCCACAGGGCTAAGAAAGGGCCCCGGGTCTTGGGTTCCTGGGGGGCTAAGTTAGTGTCCCTGGGCCTCATTTGGATGCCTGGATCTCCCAGCCCCATCGGAGAAGTCTTCCGAGCTCGCCTGAGGCAGTTCCCCTCCCTCGTCAACTGCTGTACCATTGACTGGTTTAATGAGTGGCCAGCAGAGGCCCTGGAGTCGGTGGCCGCCACATTCCTGAACGAGATCCCAGACCTGGCATCTTCCTTCGAAGTAATTGAAGGACTGGTAGGTGTCTTGGTGGGAAGCACGCTCTTTTTTCATTTTGGGCGAGGACTTGGGGTCACTGAGGCCTAGGTGAGAGTCCCAGGCCCACCACCAACAGCAGCCTTTCCATCAGCCAGCCTTCCCTGTCTAAGACTCAGTTTCTTCATCTGTAAAGTGGAGAGTGCCACAGATTATTACAGTGACATTGATGCTCAGCACACAGCTACATGGTTACGGCTTCCCATAGTCTCTGAGTGTTTCCTGGGAGCTTTCTCCCAAGAGTGCCCTGATATAACTGCAGAGACCACAGATGGGGTGAGCTAGATTTGCCTGGTCTGACCTCAGAGAGTGATGTTCCCACAGGCCAAGTGCTAGGTTGAAGCCAACAGTTACTGCCCATTTCTGCTCAGGCCTTGCTTCTTCCCTCCCTCTAGGTCCAGCCTCTGAGGGATACTCCTTAGGGCTCCCAGAGAGAGGCAGGTCATGGGAGCTGTGATAAGGGCACTGGGCCACAGCTTGGCGACACCTAGGTCCATGTTCAAAGCCAGCTCTGCCCTTGACTTCTCTGGGCCTTGGGTTTTTCATTGGCATAAGCGATGACCTTGGCCCGGAGTTTGTAAGAGTCTTAGGAAAGAATGAGTGTAAAGGATGGAGATTCCTTCTATGGGCCCCTCCTCAGGACCAGGCTGCAGTGACTTCGTGGGCACCAGGTGCCTTGTCTTTGCTGGAATTGCCACAAAACCAGCATCAGTGGTCTCCCCTTCACAGATTCAGATCTGCGTGTACATACATCAGTCAGTGTCTAAGAAGTGTGTCGAGTACTTGGCAGAGCTGGCCCGCCACAACTACGTGACCCCCAAGAGCTATCTGGAACTGCTCAATATTTTCTCCATCCTCATTGGACAGAAGAAACTGGAGCTGAAAACTGCCAAAAATCGCATGAAGAGTGGGCTTGACAAGGTGGGCTTGGGAGCAGCCTCATGGACAGTGGCCAGCTGCCAGTGGTCCTGCCCTGGCACCAGGGTGACCCAGCACTTCCAATTGGAGCCCACAGTATTTAAACAGGTGGCTTTCTCCCTCGGTGAAAAAATAAAAGTTATCAGCCAAAGGGAAGGCCGTTAAATACCCCATAGATTCTCCGGGGACTGGGGCCCTTCCTCTAGAGTCTACCTCGCAATCTGATGACAACTGAAGCTACCGTGGGCTCCCTCTCATGGATGGGGGTGGCCCAGTGGGAGCCTCTCCCCAGCACTCACCAGGTCTGGCTCTTTCTATGGTTCCTGTAATATCTGTTTTACTTTCTGAGTCCCCTCACCCCTCCCTATGCCCAGTTACTACGCACATCTGAGGATGTGGCCAAGATGCAAGAGGAGCTGGAGATTATGCGCCCCCTGCTGGAAGAGGCTGCTAAGGACACCATATTCACTATGGATCAGATCAAGGTTGGGGGTGCTCCCAGACTCCCCTCCTAGATAGATACTTGACCCTTGTCTGTGGACGGCACCTCTAAACAACCGCAGACTGCCCCCTACCTGACCTGTGCAAGCCGGTCAGCCTTCATGTACCTCAGCATCCTCGTTCAGTATTCATTTATTTGACATATGCTTTGTCAGAATTATTTTATGCCAGGCACTTTCTGGAATTGGTGGAGAGCAAAGCAAATAAATCCAAACAGCCCCAAACAATGCTAATAGCCCTAGCGCAGACTGATGGAAAGGTTGCCACAGTCAGATGTGCAGATTCTGCATCGCACAAAGGCCACATGTGAGGGCCCTGTCCTCCCAGTAAACATCACAGACTTGTACATTCACTAAGACAGCTTTCTGGCAGAAGTACTCAAGTGTCCTATTTGTCAAAGTCAGGGTTTCACAAATTTTTCCAGGAAGAAAGGTGGGAGATGTACCTTTCTCTGGCATGTATGAAGGGGCCCTGGGGGCTTGGGAGTTTCCCTATGGGGCAGCCATTTTTAAACCTGGAGAGCCCTGAGCACCGCTGCAGGCCCATACTGAGGGCTCAGTGTGTGGAAAGGGCTCCTGGCCTTCCCAATCTCTATGGTCCCTTGAGAATGGGAGCCCCCAACCTTCCCTTCCTCCCTTCTGAGGAGTCTGAGATGCAAAGGAGAGAAGAGAAAGGGGAGAAGGGCATGCCTGCTCCTACCACTGGACTCTTCTGTCTTCCCACCCCAAGGTGGATACAGCCATTGCTGAGGAGACTCGGAATTCTGTGCAGGCTGAGGAGATCAAAGCCAACGAGAAGGCCAGGAAGGCACAAGCTATTGCTAATGATGCCCAGAAAGACCTGGATGAGGCTCTGCCAGCCTTAGATGCAGCCTTGGCCAGCCTGCGCAACCTCAACAAAAATGACGTGACCGAGGTGTGTAACTGGGTTTCTCTTGGCAATCACTCTCACATCCTTCTCTGATGTCTTCTTGGGGCCTAGAGGTGTCTGTAGCCCCTCCCCCTGCACATCTTTTGGGGGCCAAATGCCAAGAGGTGAGGACAGAACTAGGGCTAGACCCTAGCTGCATGCCCTGCCTTCCTTATGCCAGCCCCCAGGAGCCACAGGCTGAAGCCGACCTCACAGAATCTCTGGGCATGCTCTTGGTCCTGTAGCAGTGGGAGATTGATTGGTAGGCCCACCCTGTCTGGCAGTGTCCCTGCCCAGAGGGAGCTACTCAGTGATGGACCTCCCTCTTCCCTACCTTGTGACTCGGTCCACAGGTGCGTGCCATGCAACGGCCACCCCCAGGCGTGAAGCTAGTCATAGAAGCTGTGTGCATCATGAAAGGTATCAAGCCGAAGAAGGTGGCTGGAGACAAGCCAGGCTCCAAAGTGGATGATTACTGGGAGCCAGGCAAGGGACTGCTGCAGGACCCAGGTCGCTTCCTCGAGAGCCTCTTCAAGTTTGATAAGGTGAGCATGCCAGTCAGCAGGGCCAGCCAGCAGGTGAGGCTGGGACCCAGCAGGGCAGGGAAGCTGGAGAGGACCTGGCCCCACCACAGGGTCCGAATGCGCTGTGGTCTCTAGCCCTCTCTGCCTGCCCCAGCCCCACCAGCAGCACGCACAGCCCTGTGGGCCACACAGCTGACTGGGACTGTGGAGCATAGAGCCTGCCTGGTAGTATTATAGGACAGTTTGGGGTTTTTTAAGAAATGGCTCACCAATCAAAAGTATTCCAGGTTCTTCTTGCCTTGAACAAAGAATTGGATGAAACAAGCCGAAAACGGTGCCAAAAGTTTATGGTAAATGGGTGTGGAATAAACTACCTGTGCAGAGCGAACTTGGGCTGAACAAAGAAAAAGAGGGTAAAAGCAAAAATAAAAGTATACTTTGTGCCTAAGAAATGCAGCATGGGCTTTCCATGCTGGCCGCCCTTCTTTTAGGCCATCCACATTGCATGGGAGCTCGAAGTTCTAAATACAGGGTCCTGGCGTTGTCCTGGGATCTTGTAATTGACAGGTCCTGCCCGTTTCCCCCAGCCAGCTTTACCACCCCCTATCTACTATATCAGTGCAGTGATGGGCAGACCCACCAACAGATGGCTACTGAGACTACTGGGACCAAAGCAGCTCCTGTGCCCATAGGATGTCACCCACTGTCACTCCAAGACTCCACAGCCTAGTGCCCTTTTCACTCTGGACCTCTGTGGCCTTGACCAGGACCTTTACCGCCACTTCCGTCTCTCGGCCTCGGCACCTGAGGTCCCAGTTCCCCGTGTCCCTGTGGGTTTCTCTAGCCATCTGGGGCACTCAATGCCCATGGGCGAGTGCTCTCTCAGGGGCTGTCTCATGGTCAGGTCAGCCTGGAGCCCACAGTTCCCCTGGGGGACCCCTCTCCAGCCTGGAAACTGCCTAAGGAACAGCTGCCTGACCCACATGGCCACACCCCACCCCCCCCAGCACTTATCAGTGCAAGGGCTGGGCACTTCCACGCTGAGCTCGGAGACTAGGCTCAGTGGCAGGCCTCAGGTCTCAGCAGCAGCCAGATCCCCTTGGGGCGTCAGCACTCTTCCTCTTCTCCTTTTAGGCAACAAACCAGAGGCCCCATAGGTCTCATCAAGCCATTCTGCGAGGAGAAGGCAAAGCCAGGCGTGCTCAGGGCCTGTGCTCAGGCACCTGGGCCCACCTTCACTCTGGCTCTGGAAGCTGGTTAGCAACGCAGCTCACCAGGCTCATCAGAACCACTCACTCTTTCCACACCCACTGAAGCTATTGCTCTCAGAAAGCAGCCCTTGTCTTTAAATGAGTTTTTAAATGGGGTCTCGTGTGTTGTCAAATCTCGAGGCTTCTGAGAACTGGTGTGAAATCCCAGGGACACAGCGGTTCCTTGTCTGGCCAGCCTATCTAGACTGTGCTTGCTCTTTAAGGAGGATACTTGCTGAGGCCTGTGCAGGGAATAGGGCAGAGAAGCGGGATCTGGGGGTTCCTCAGAGGCCCCACCTCCTAGCAAAGCCCCTCTCCTACCCGGTATGGGAAGCAGCCTCTTGAGGCCCATGATTCCCACACCAGGACAACATTGGGGAGGCAGTGATCAAGGCCATCCAGCCGTACATCGACAACGAGGAGTTCCAACCAGCCGCCATCGCCAAGGTGTCCAAGGCCTGCACTTCTATCTGCCAGTGGGTGCGGGCCATGCACAAGTACCACTTCGTAGCCAAGGCTGTGGAGCCCAAACGGGTGAGGACCAGGCAGAGCTGGTGGGGGCCGGTTCCCCTTCCCAGGTACTCAGAGGCGAACTGGCCCTGGACCCTCTGCCTGTAGCAAGCCTTGGGAGAGGCCCAGGAAGACCTGGAGGTGACACAAAGGATCCTGGAGGAGGCAAAGCAGCGCCTGCGTGAGGTAGAGGATGGCATCGCCACCATGCAGGCCAAGTACCGAGAATGCATTGCTAAGAAGGAAGAGCTAGAAATGAAGTGTGAGCAGTGTGAGCAGCGGCTGGGCCGCGCTGACAAGGTGCATACCCCACCTCCATGAGGCCCATGAGTGTGCCCACCTGACAGGACCCGGAAGGGCCCAGGGTGGGGCTTCTGAGGTAGCTGCCCATACCCTCCCCTTAGCAACCACAGGGGCTGCAGCAGGGGGGCTGCCACAGCCCCCAGTACAACCTCCCAGAGCCTACCCCATGGGGCCACCTCTGCAGCTCATCAGCGGGCTGTCGGATGAGAAGGTGCGCTGGCAGGAGACAGTGGAGAGCCTGGAGCACATGCTTGACAACATCTCAGGCAACGTGCTGATTGCTGCTGGCTTTGTGGCCTACCTGGGCCCCTTCACGGTAAGTAGCCTCCACAGGGCATCCTGTAGGTGGCCTCTCCCTCCCTCAGCAGGCTACCTCTGTGAGCCAGGTGCTGGGGATGCAGCAGTGGACAAAAGGGCCAGAACAGCCGCCCTCACGGAGCCGGCCTTCTAGGGGACATGTGAGAGCTCACACGTGTACCTGTGTGTGTGTGTGCCACGCGCTGCTCCAACACTTAAACACTTCATCGTGGCTCCCATTTAATCCTCAGTCGCCAAACCGGTGGACATTGTTGCCATTACCCTGCGTCACAGCTGAGGAGATGAGGCTAGGGGAGTCCAAGCAAGGCACTCCAAGTGGGACTAGAATGCAAGCTCTGTTTCCACGTGTGAGCTCTGACCTCTGTGGGCATCTGCCAAGCTATGGTGTAGCAAGAGGTGGGGAGGTATGGAGGTGGGGAGGCACTGTGGTGTCTGGTGTGATAGCCCTGCGTCTGCTATCTTCCCAGGGTCAGTATCGCACAGCCCTCTACGACCAGTGGGTCAAGCAGCTTACAGTCCATCATGTACCACACACTTCCGAGCCCACGCTAATTGGAACGCTGGGGAACCCCGTGACGATCCGCTCGTGGCAGGTGCCCAGTGCGGGGGGGCAGGAGAGACCGGGCTGGGCTGCAGTGTGGTCCAGGCTAGGCCAGGAGCCTCCTGCCTCCCTCCCACCCTCCCTTCTGGAGCCAGACTTAGAGATGGCTCCCCTGAATATTCCTGGGCCCTGCAAGAGGGTGGTGGGTAGGAGAGAAAGAGAAAGCTGGGTCAAGAGGACACAAATGCTCAAAGCAGCACTTAAATTCTGAGTGTGGAGTGGGGTAAGAGAACTGTCCAGGTAAAGGTTAGGAAAGGTTTCCTAAAAGAAGTCATGCCCAAGCTGGACCCTAAAGGGCAGAGTGAATTGGCAAAGCGAGAAAACAGAGCCCACAGGCAGAGGCCAGGCATGGGCAAAGGCCAGGAGGGCCAATGGGGTGTGGGCTCCATGAAGGTGGTGTCCCTGAATGAGGACTCAGTGAGCATCAGGATACAAAGACCCAGCGGAAGAGGGCGTCGGGAGCACAAGAGGCAGGGACCTTGGCGACCAAGTCTGCCCACTCTGTCGCCTGCCCGCACCCGACCTCCAAAGGTGCAATCAAAAGAATGAAGTTCATAGCCAAAGCATGAGGTTGGGTGTAGTTTCCACCCCACGGGCCCTTCTCATAGAAAAGCCCTGCCTGACCCAGTCTGACATCTGGCCTTCCACAGATTGCTGGCCTCCCCAATGACACTTTGTCGGTGGAGAATGGGGTCATTAACCAGTTCTCCCAGCGCTGGACCCACTTCATTGACCCCCAGAGCCAGGCCAACAGATGGATCAAGAACATGGTAAGCCCACCTGCCAACGCTGCCACCTCACCACAGCTAGGTTCAGCAGACGCAGGGCAAGCAGCCTCAGCCTGGCTCTCAGCCTTCCCCTGTCCCAACCTGTCCCCTCCCCTCCCTCACAGGAGAAGGACAATGGACTGGATGTGTTTAAGCTGAGTGACCGCGACTTCCTGCGCAGCATGGAGAATGCCATCCGCTTCGGCAAGCCATGCCTTCTGGAGAATGTGGGCGAGGAGCTTGACCCGGCCCTGGAGCCTGTGCTGCTTAAGCAGGTGGGCCTGCGGGGGGCAGGACAGGGCCACAGGCCAGGGCAGGGATCTGTGCATGCCACACTGGAACAGCTCAGGCCCCAGCGCCTGCCGGTCCCATCCATCACAGACATACAAGCAGCAGGGGAACACAGTGCTGAAGCTGGGAGACACAGCGATCCCCTACCATGAGGACTTCAGGATGTACATCACCACCAGGCTGCCCAACCCACACTACACACCTGAGATCTCCACCAAACTCACCCTCATCAACTTCACCCTGTCACCCAGGTAAGTCCCGGTCCCGAGCACCCCCAACCATCAACTCTACCTCCTCCTGCTTGGCTGCAGGTTGGCTATTCCAGGCTGGGTAGCCCCTCAATGGCTCTACCAGCTTCCTCCCAGGCTCTGGTACTCCCTCCCCCAGCTCCTGGGACCTGCCACTGTTCCCACCTAAGAACCCTCGCCCTCGCCCCACAGGCCTGCTCTGTGCCGACACCTCCATTTCCACGCCCACTATGAGCTTCTCCACAAGTCAGCGGGTACAAAGGCCCTTGAGGCCTAGCACTGTTGGCCACCTACTGCCCCCTCCTGTTGAGGAAGAACTGTTCAGAGACCCCAGGTCCAACTGGCCAGCCCCTGCCGGGGTTCCAGGCTCCTGGGTTCTGGGCTGTCAGCAGAGGCCTCACTGAGAACCACTAGCCCACAGCCTGATGAAGCCCAGGCCCTCTGGGCGGACACTGGCAGGATGCTGGGCTCTTGGAGCCCCAGGGGCACAAGAAGATAAGTGAGCAGGCTCAAAGCTGGCCCTGTGGGGCTCACCGGGTGTTACAACATGGTGCCTCCTGACCCTGGCAGTGGCCTGGAGGACCAGCTGCTGGGCCAGGTAGTGGCTGAAGAGCGACCGGACTTGGAGGAGGCCAAGAACCAGCTGATTATCAGTAATGCCAAGATGCTTCAGGAACTGAAGGACATTGAAGACCAGATCCTGTACCACCTTAGCTCCTCTGAGGGTAACCCTGTGGATGACGTGGAGCTCATCAAAGTGCTAGAGGCATCCAAGATGAAGGCTGCCGAGATCCAGGTGGGAAACTGCCTCTTCTTAGCTGCCCGGGGCCTGGCCCTATCTCTTCCAACTGCCCCACGCTTGGCCCTACCTCCATCCACTTGTCTTCTGCTCTTTGCCAGCGTACCTGGGCCTAACGCTTCCTCCCTCTGCACCCCCAGGCCAAGGTCAAGATTGCAGAGCAGACAGAGAAGGACATTGACCTCACACGCATGGAGTACATACCTGTGGCTGTCCGTTCCCAGATCCTCTTTTTCTGTGTGTCTGACCTGGCCAATGTGGACCCCATGTACCAGTACTCCCTCGAATGGTTCCTCAACATCTTCCTCTCGGGCATCGCCAACTCAGAGAGGGCAGGTAACCCTGGGGCAGACAGGACACACATGGGCACATTACCACTGTGGGGCACACACACAAATTCACACCCACCTTCACTGCCACACCCTCTCACATCAGTCTTGTGGTACCTAAGAACATCCCCACTGCTCCCTACCCTCCTTGGAGTCCCTTTCCTGAGAAAACCAGCTGCCCAAGGGGATGCCCAGACTGCCCTGATGGCTGCTGGGAGATTAACTAGGCTGGGCTGGACCCTGGGATCTTCCCTCCTCTCTCCTCTCCCCATACTCTGCCACCACCTCTCTGCCCTTGCAGACAACCTGAAGAAGCGCATCACCAACATCAACCGCTATCTGACATACAGCCTCTACAGCAACGTCTGCCGCAGCCTCTTTGAGAAGCACAAGCTGATGTTCGCCTTCCTGTTGTGCGTCCGGATCATGATGAACGAGGGCAAGATCAACCAGGTGCAGAGGCAGGGAAATGGCCAGGCAGCCTGACTGCCTGAGTGGTCGCCCTGTTGTGGGCCAGGGAGAACAGGGTGGATGGAAGGGGAAAGCCAGGCATGAGGGCACAGCAAGACCAAAGGGCAGAGGCCTAAAGAAGCTCAATTCTTTGGTTAAACACAACAGGAAACCTGGGTTAATTACAGCCTAACCAAAGCTTGAGCACAGGCCTTCTTAGAATCTTGCATGTGGTGAGCACAGACTGTCCTGAGCCTCCCACACCTGTTTGGCCAGAAGCCCCAGTGGAGCACACATTCAGGAAAGGGCAAAGTGAAGACACTAAGCCAGACCTACTTGACCAACACCCCCAAGGCAACTCAGTTTCTCTGGGCGGGGTGCCTGGAGGTAAGGAGCTGGCTACAACCTGCCTGGTCCCCTGCCAGGGTGAGTGGCGCTACCTCCTGTCTGGGGGCTCCATCCAGACCATGACTGAGAACCCTGCACCAGACTGGCTGTCAGAACGAGCCTGGCGAGACATCCAAGCGCTCTCAAACCTGCCAACTTTTGCTTCCTTCCCCTCTGACTTTGTAAAGCACCAGACAAAATTCCGGGCCATTTTTGACAGCCTCGATCCCCACCGGTGAGCTGGGTCCCAGGGTATAGTGGGGTGGCACATCAAGCAAGAAAGACCCTAGGAACAGGTCTGCCCAGGAGTCTTCTCTGAGGGACCACCCTGGATTACCCTCAAGCTCTGGCTGATCTCTTCTGTGCCTTCAAACTCTTCCTCAGGACACCCTGCTCTCCCCTGCTCTCCAAATGCAGAATCCCTGGGGCCAGTGGCTTCCCAAGGCTGCCTTTCAGGGAGATTTGGGCACTGTTTCAGGGAGCCCTTGCCTGGCATCTGGAACCAGTACCTGGACCAGTTCCAGAAGCTGCTGGTGCTCCGCTGCCTGCGTGGGGACAAGGTTACCAATGCCATGCAGGACTTTGTGGCCACCAACCTGGAGCCACGCTTCATTGAGCCCCAGGCAAGTGCTGGTACCCAGGCAGGGATGACACCTTGGGGCTCAGGAGCCTGACTGCATCTGGATGAACTTGTTTGCAGCCTTGGCCAGAACAGGAGTTTCTTTTTTTTTGGAGTGGGGGTACTGGGGATCAAACTCAGGACCTTGTGCTTGCGAGGCAGCAGCGGAACCACTGAGCTAAATCCCCGTCCCAGGACTTGACTTCTACTCAGCCCCCAAAGGAACTGAGAGGTTCCAGACCCCACCAGAAAGCCCCTCTGGGACCTCTCAGGAGCCCTAGGATTCCCCCCTCCCCCCGCCGCCTGGTCCCTGTCTCACCATCAACCCCAGGTGGTCCCAGCATCTCTCTGCATTCTTTTTTTTTTTTTTTTGGAGGTACCAGGGATCGAACTCAGGATCTTGTGCTTGCGAGGCAGGCATGGTGCCACTGAGCTAAATCTCCAGCCCACCTCTCTGCATTCTTACAGACAGCCAATCTGTCAGTGGTATTCAAAGACTCCAACTCCACCACACCCCTCATCTTTGTGCTGTCACCTGGCACAGACCCTGCTGCTGACCTCTACAAGTTTGCTGAAGAGATGAAGTTCTCCAAGAAGCTCTCCGCCATCTCCCTGGGTCAGGGGCAGGTAAGGGCTAGGCAGGGAGGAAGCCAGTAGGCTGGGAGGATGGCACCCGACTCCATCCAGTGTTCCTGCCTGCACAGGGCCCTCGGGCAGAAGCCATGATGCGCAGCTCCATAGAGAGAGGCAAGTGGGTCTTCTTCCAGAACTGCCACCTGGCACCAAGCTGGATGCCAGCCCTGGAGCGCCTCATCGAGCACATCAACCCCGACAAGGTGTGCCATGGTGCCTGTCACAGACCCCTTGGGTCTCCTCTGCCGAAAGGGAGTAACAATCCAGCCATGGAAGATGGATGAGATAATCCTACAGAGCACTCAGCCCAGCCCTGGGCATGTAGCTGACATATGTATCATGCATCGACTAGATTTATCTTCTCAATGGTCTCCCCATGTTTCTGGCGGCCTGGAGCCTGATAACTTGCCCAGGGCCACCCCGCACAGACTGGTGACCCTAAGACTTCCCAAAGCCCATATCCTTAACCATCTATCCATGCAGCCTTTCCTGGCCCACTCCAGGGCAGTCAGGCAGAGGGTGAGCTCAGGGTCCCTGGGCAGGAGGGAGCTCAATGTTGATTTGTGTCTTGATGCTCATGAGAGCTTTGGGCACCAGGTGCACCGGGACTTCCGCCTGTGGCTCACCAGTCTTCCCAGCAACAAGTTCCCAGTGTCCATCCTGCAGAATGGCTCCAAAATGACCATTGAGCCACCACGTGGCGTCAAGGCCAACCTGCTAAAGTCCTACAACAGCCTCAGCGATGACTTCCTCAACTCCTGTCGCAAGGTGAGGCACCCTTGGTGCATGGCTGCCTACCTGTCTCCATCTGTACCCCTCATGCCCCTTTTTCCCCTAACTCCCACAGGTGTTGGAGTTCAAGTCCCTGCTGCTGTCTTTGTGCCTGTTTCATGGGAATGCACTGGAGCGTCGTAAATTTGGGGCTCTGGGCTTCAACATCCCCTATGAGTTCACAGATGGAGACCTACGCATCTGTATCAGTCAGCTCAAGATGTTTCTAGACGAATATGACGACATCCCTTACAAGGTGGGCCAAGGACAGACTGGGGTCCAGGAGCCTGTGGAAGTTACAGGGGCCCTAACCCATCCATCCCATAGGTCCTCAAATACACAGCAGGGGAGATCAACTACGGAGGACGAGTCACTGATGACTGGGACCGCCGCTGTGTTATGAACATCCTGGAGGACTTCTACAGGCCTGCTGTGCTCTCCCCTGATCACAGCTATAGTGACTCAGGCATCTACCACCAGATCCAGCCCACCTATGACCTCAATGTGAGACCGACCCCGAGCAGGAGGGGACCTACCAGGCTGGCTCCAGAGTGCCGTAGATGCCTTGGTGCTTGGTGGAGGCATGCCCCTGCCTCCAGGGGCTTTTTCATGATAAACCCATTTCGTGGGTAAGGGATGTAGTGCATCTCTACCTGCTGGAAAGCACACTCTGTAGGGAGAGGTGCACCCCACCTCAGCCGTTTCCTGTGTAATTACTCTGTGTGGGCTGGGAAAGCTCCTCCAAGATGGTATTGGACCCAGGCTCTGGTCAGGGGAGGCTCTCTGGAGACATACTTCCACTGAACTATGTGGGGAGAAGTCAAGAGCCAAGGCAGGGTTGGGTGGGCACCATGAAGAGGGCTATGGTAGGTTTGAGCAGATGCTTGGAGGAGCTGGGAGTTAAGTGGAGTGATGTGTAGGGGACATGACAAGTGAGATGTGCTCAATGACAGGGTGACTCTGAAGGTTGGGGCTCAGTAAGGCAGAGCCTTCAGTTTCAGACTTCCTACCTCCCAGGGCTACCTCTCCTACATCAAAAGCCTCCCACTCAATGACATGCCTGAGATCTTTGGCCTGCATGACAATGCCAACATCACCTTTGCCCAGAATGAGACTTTTGCCCTGCTCGGTGCCATCATCCAGCTGCAGCCCAAATCATCCTCTTCGGGCAGCCAAGGCCGGGAGGAGGTTGGTGGTAGCAGGGAAAGGGACCAAGGGCTGAGCAAGGCCGGACTCCACCATCCTGCCTGCTCCCCTGTGGGAAAGCCTTTGCCTGTGGAATCCTGCAGGAGTTAAAGGCCAGCCCTCTCCCCTAATGTCTCTACCCCTGCAGATAGTGCAGGATGTGGCCCAGAACATTCTGCTCCAGGTGCCTGAGCCCATCAACTTGCAAATGGTGATGGACAAGTACCCCGTGCTGTATGAGGAGTCGATGAACACTGTGCTGGTACAAGAAGTCATTAGGTAATTCCTCCTGTCGCCCCCACCCGAGTCAGCAGCCACAGTGCTGCATGGAAATGACAGTAGGAGTACCATGCCAAGTGCTATATATCATGCTCTAACTTAGGCAGTTGTTTATTATTCCCATTTTATAGATGAATAAACTGAGCCACAAGAAAGGATAAGTGACTTACCCAGTCACATATTTGCTAAGGGCCAGGGCTGGGATTTGCACCCAGGCTGTCTAACATAGCTCCATACTCTTCATCTTTATGTTCTGCCATTGCTTTCTATGTATGGCCCCAAATTAGGGAGAGTAGACACTGACACACAACCCCAGCCCACTGCCTGCTTCCTTGCCACTGGCCTCCTAGGTACAACCGGCTGCTGCAAGTGATCACAGAGACACTGCGAGACTTGCTGAAGGCACTCAAGGGGCTGGTGGTGATGTCCTCACAGCTGGAGCTGATGGCTGCCAGCCTGTACAACAACACTGTGCCTGAGCTCTGGAATTCCAAGGCATACCCATCACTCAAGCCACTGGCCTCGTGGGTCATGGACCTGCTGCAGCGCCTGAACTTCCTGCAGACCTGGATCCAAGGTGGTATCCCAGCTGTGTTCTGGATCAGTGGCTTCTTCTTCCCGCAGGCTTTCCTGACAGGCACTCTACAGAATTTTGCCCGCAAGTTCATCATCTCCATCGACATTATCTCCTTCGATTTCAAGGTGTGGACACAGCCAGAGTCAGGTCAGGTGACAGGCCAGGGTACAGCTCAGGCAGAAGAGCCACTGAGGCCATAGCTCCCTGGCATTTGGGGTAGCCCTGAGCAGGAAGGTGGGAACACCCAGCCAGGAGAGGCCATGAGACCCAAGAAAATTCACAGGGGCAGGGCACAGACTGCAGAACACTGGCTAAAATGGCAGATAAATGGTGGGCGGGCAGGCAGCAGCTCTCAGGAGGGAGAAAAAAAGGGACCTTTTTTTTTGGGGGGGGGTACGCGTGTGGGTATATCTGTGTGCCCCCCACAGGTGATGGCCCAGTCACCATCAGAACTCAAGGAGAGGCCCGAAGTGGGGTGCTACATCCATGGACTGTTCCTGGAAGGTGCCCGCTGGGACCCGGAGGCCTTCCAACTGGCTGAGTCTAGGCCCAAGGAGCTGTACACAGATATGGCCGTTATCTGGCTCTTGCCAGTACCCCACCGCAAAGCTCAGAACCAGGACATCTACCTGTGTCCCATCTACAAGACACTGACCCGTGCCGGTACAGGGCCCAAAGCAGGGAGCCTACAGTATGGGTGGGGGCCCAAGGACTGACTCAGCTCAGCCCAAGCCAGTGCCAGGTTAGCTGAGGGGAGAGGCTGACAGATTTGGGCCAGCACAAAGCCAGGCCACCAGCAGGGAAGTTAATGTCCTCGGTCAACAGATCCGCTTTGGGTTCTGGGAGCCTATGAGCCCCAGACTGCCACTGGGGGTTCAGGAGAACAGTGGAGGCACAGACAGGGATGAGACTGAACAGTGACATCAACTTCCTTATCTTTTTTTTTTTTTTGGCACTGGGGACCGAACTCAGGACCCTGCGCTTGCGAGGCAGGTGGCGGAACCACTGAGCTAAATTCCCAGCCCTCTTATCCTTATCTTTGATCCCCAGTGAGGTAACAAAGGAAGGCCTAAGCCTTGGTCAGACCCACTTATCACACAGACTTCTCCTTGGGCCAGGGCCCCTTCCCTGTCCCTGACCCAATCTGTTAGAATCACTGCCCTTGCTCCTGCCCCATCCCTGCTCTATCAGTGACAGAGCACAACCTAACCCTCCCCACTTCTTGCCTGCCAGGAACACTGTCAACCACAGGCCACTCCACCAACTATGTCATTGCTGTGGAGATCCCCACCATCGAGCCTCAGCGACACTGGATAAAGCGTGGTGTGGCCCTCATCTGTGCCCTGGACTACTAGACTCAAGACAGAAGGGTCAGAGCCATTAAAGTTGAGTTTTCCAGTTAGTCTAGCTGTGCCTTGGTTGGTTTATGAGGCTCCTTCTGTAGGAGCCACTTGAGGGGAGGGGGCTGCTGCTCCAGGAGCCTCAGCAAAGAATGTGATCAGCAGGCAGGAGAGGGTAGCTTTGGCCTGCAGTCCCTGTCCAAATGCAGTAAGGAAAGAGACATGTGCCCTCCCAGATCCCAGTACCCCTTCAGGGAGAATGCAGCAGGCACAACTAGAGACAGTACTACCTCCTCAACCCAGAGCCAGATCTGGTAAAAGCCAAGCCCATTTCCCTTGGTGCACCTTATCCACAGCTCCTTGACTCAGGCCCTAAATCCCAGGCCTAGTGTCCCAGAAGGCCAGACACCCCAGGACTACGTACTTCTCACCTCTCTGGACACAAAGCCTTAGTCCATGAGGTCCCTCACTCCCACCAGAGCCCAGCCTACTGACCTCAGCCCAGCACCACAGGAAGGGTCATTTCTTAGCAGTTTTATTCATTCAGTGATCCAGTATTTACAGGAACCGGAGGGGTCAGGTAGTGGTCAGCCCCTGCAGTCATTATGTACACAGACAAGGGGCCTGCTTGCCTGCTTAGATCACCTTCAAAACCATAGGGCTACGTTTGGGGCCTGAGCTCCAGAGACAATGCTGAGCCCATTGGCCCTTGGCATCAATCCTCTGGGAACAAAGGCTCCAACTGGTTGTCTTGCTCCTGCTGTCTCTCACCCTGAGAGCCTTGCAGAGGCCAAGGAAGCGGGCACAGCAGGGAGAGCTGAGTGGTGCCAGCTTCCTGCAAACAGCCCTGTTTCTGCTATCCCTAAGAGGAGGGAGACACGGTAATACTGAGGGGCTGGGCAGAGGCTCCTCTGAGCCCCAGCTCCAGGGACAGAAACTGGGAGCCCAAGGCAGGCCCACAGCCAGGGCCACAACACTGAAGGCAAAGAGGCCCAAAACCTTGCTATGGGCAGCAGTGTCAACACCTCCAGGTAGAACTGGGACAGTTTTAAAGGGCACCAAACAGCTCAAACACTTTTCTCCACTCAGACCGTTCATCCTACCCTCACTGGAACACTCCACACCCAGTCCTGCCCAGCAGCCAGGTCCCTGAGTTTGGCACTCTCTCAAGAGGAATGGAGTGGGCCTGGCTTCCTCATGACAGGGACAGGCCAGTGGCTGAGCTAGAGCAGCAGGGCCCAATGTTTACCAAGGCCCCCAGCTGGGACCCTACAGTTGTGACCCCACCAAGAAAAAAAGCAGAGTCAGGAGGCCAGCTAGATTAACATGATGGCAAGATGGGTTGGAGGCCAGAAAAATAGACATCTCTGATAGGTAAAATATATATTCTGCTGCCCAGGCAGAAGGACCAGGCCTGCAGCTCCACAGCCAGCTGTGGAGGAAGCCACAGCACCCTGCTGTGACCCAACTCCAGCTGTTGCTTCCTGAGCATGATAGGGCTGACCCACCCACTCACCCCTCGCCAGGCCCCAGGGTTTGACTCAGGGAGCAGGGGCTGGATCCCACTCCCAGGGCCTTAGCTCTCTGGCTAGAACTATTCAGTAATACTGGGAAAAGAAGTGGGGCAAGGAAGGTCCCTGCTAAGGGCCTCATGGCAAGAGCAGGCTGTAGTCAGGGTTAGAAGTCCTCACTGGCGCTTGGCCTTGTAGGGGCGAGAGCGTTTCCGCCGGTCAGGCTTCCGCTGCTTGTGAAGGCGGCCAATGCTAACCCCTTGGCGCCGCCGCACTGAGATGTTCTGCTCCACCAGGTTGGCCAGCATGCCTGCAGAAGGCAAAGACCCTTGAGACACCCTCTCAGTTGCAACAGTCTCAGGCCAGAAGCTGAGGCTCTCACAGCTATCCGTGTGCCCCATAGTCTGCTCAAGCCTCAGATGAGTTCTAAGGGAGGAGAGACTTGATGGATATGCACCTCTGTGGGGTGTGCCAATTAAGAGACCCGAATAAGCTCCTCACCTTCTTGAGCCAGCATGGAGATGAAGGTACAGATGAACTCATCGTAGTTGTGGGTCCTTCTCTGGTCATCAATCTGTGGAAAAGAGGAATACGTGGGCGCCACAGCTCATCTCCCCAAGCAGCTGACCTCAAGAGGGGGCAGAGGACCATGTACTTTGGAGTAGAGACATCACCCACCTTGAACTTTTTCCTCTTCTCCACCTCCTCCTTGAGGCAAGCCTCATAGTTTGCAATCTCAGCCTCCACACACTTTAATAGTGCCAGCAGTTCCTGCCAAAATCCAGCATTGCATCTGAGGAGGCTGGTCAGTACCAAGCTCTGCTACCAAGAGGCAGCTAGAGGCAAGGATGAGCAGCCAGTGTCCCTGGGGCCTACTATGGCCCCTGCCACCACCCAACTCAGAAAGGCTTTTTGGAATCTGGCTGTAGCCACCAACCTTCATACCAAAATTCTAATCAAGAACCCAGCACCTGGTCAGCAGCAGCCTAGGCCCTTCTCTCTGCCAGGATAAAGCCATTAAGAAGGTTTACCTTGGGTGAGTACTTCTCGCCACTCAAGGGCTCACCAGGCCTGACCAGCCCAGTCTTCTCTCTGCAGTCTGTGGCTTCTGCCACCTCCTTCTCCTCTGGGCTGCTGGACCCCTGGTTGCCTTGGCCCGGCCTGATGCTGGGTGAGGAACCCTTCCCACCTTCTGAGGACATAAGAAGACATGTCAGAGTTCAGGACACTTTGGCGTCACTTGGCCACCTCTCTCCTCCCTCCCAGGTACACCAAGTGGCCAATGAGCCAGCCCAAGGCCCACCTGTCAGTGCCAGGGGACTCAACACACCATCCTCAGCAAGGTGTAGCAGGCCTGTGCTAATGACAGGACCTAGGTCACGGACAGCACGGTTGTAGCGTATACAGTCAACACGTAGAAGGCTGTCATC
Source organism: Heterocephalus glaber (assembly GCF_000247695.1). The sequence continues at coordinate 4,816,092 of NW_004624822.1, read as the reverse complement.
CTCCCCAAAAAGCACCTTAGAGATGTGGGAGGTGACAGGGCTGGAGGGCCGTGTCGGATTGGCTGAGCGGATAGGTGAGCGCAGAGGTGAGTTGAAAGCACTGCCAATCTCAGAAGCTGTGTCTGTGCTCTCATTGCTGGGAGTAGGTGAGGGCTGCGAATGTGTGGGCACTGCCACAGCAGGACTTCCAGCCCCGCTACTAGTCTTAATGGACAGGGGAATTGAGAGGTCTTTTTGGGACTCTTTGAGCTTCTCAGCCAAGACGTTGATGGTATTGGGCTGCAGCACTGATAGCTGCCCATCTGCAGAACTGCTCAATGATCCTGGCTTCCCTGTTCCTTTCCGCTTGTATCTGTGGGGCCCAAGAAAATGTGAGCTGAGGGAATGGACCAGGTGACCACAACCAGGAGTATCCAGAATGGCCTAGCCTCCAGGGGCTGACCCCAAAGCACCTCACACTTGTTCCAAGCAGCTTCAACTAATTATGCCAATCATGGAACCCTAAGCTCCATCAGCAGCAGCCTGGTGTTCTTGAAGAACACCTCTATTCTAGTTGCCTCACTCTAGCCTTGTGCTAATGCTACATCCCAGCAATGCTGCCTCCCCTATTCCCATCTCTCCATCCCTCCCACCACCTCCTCTTTTTCCTCAACCAATCAATCCTTCATGGCCCAGTTGAAAGACTACCTCCAATAGGACATGCCTTGATACATCCTTATGCGCTCAGTTCTCCCTCAAGCCCACCATAAACTTGAGGAACTGGGGTTAGCCCTTCAGGTTCCCCCAGGCTTCCCCCAGGGCCCTGCATTCTGCAAGCGTGCAACGTTAACCACTCAACAGCATTCACAGACACTGGGCTGGGATATTCAGAACAGGATCCAAGGCACCCAGAGCCTGCTAGCCTTACAGAGCTGAGGCTGACCTGATGGCAGAGTTGGTGTTTTGCATGTCATCCTCCTCATCATCCTCATAGTCATCCTCATCATCCGAGTACTGCTGGGGTGGACGGACTGGAACACGACTGCGGCCCACACCTGCTGCCAGGTCTTCCTCCTCCTGGGCCAGAGACCAGGGCAGTCAGGAACACGGATTGCCTACCTGGCTGGGCATAGCACTCACAGCCAGGTAGAAAGGCAATAATACACTCTCTAGGCTGAGATCCCCTTGGCTCTGGAGAGGCTGCCACCCACTGACACTGCACAGAAGCCTATGGAAGGCTTCCGTGAAAACATACCCTAAACATTTAACCCCAAAACCATGTGACTGGATTTAAAATCAGAGAAGCTCTCCCTGCCTCTCTAAGACCCTGCTGTTGTGAGACCTGAGTATCAGAGGAACCTGGCAATCCAGGCCAGGGCAGAGAGTGAATACCAGGGGACCACATGGGGAAATTGCCACTGTGGCCTCTGAAAAGCTCAGAGGAAACCCTGCAGGGTGCTTCCAGCTTACCTGCATGGGGGACTTGGCATAATTGTGATTGTCTAGAAAGGCCGGCAGCCGCTGGACAATGGGGGTGGGGTTGGGGGGGACCCCATTGAGGTTGTTCCCTGGAGGCTTCACCACCAGCTTGGGTTTGCTGGGAGGACTATGAGTCGGAGCCTGTGGGCATGAACCAGCCACCTCCTCTGCACCATCTGAGACAGGGCAAGGAGTATAGGTAGAGGAACTTTAGATGGATCCTCAGGCAAAGCCCAGTCTCCCCAGTCATGTTACACTGCACTGTTCCCCCTCCCTCCCAGAGAAGAATAACTGAGCCAGTTGGCAGAAAGGGAGAAGCAAGCTCTAAATCACAGTCCCACACTAAGACTAGGGGAAGAATGAGATGGGGCAAAAAAAGCGGGGAGGCAGGAAAAAAAAAAAAAAAATCTCTACAGAAAACAAGGAGGGTACCTTACAGAGGGCTCAGGGGGCCTGGGGTGATGGCAACCCTATATAGGTGCCCTTTATTTTATTTTATTTTTGGTACCAGAGATCGAACTTGGGACCTTGCGCTTATAAGGCAGGTGCCAAAACCACTGAGCTAAATCCCCAGCCCTATAGGTGTCCTTCCTATAGGGAAGGACAACTCTCCTATGTTCTTAAGGGACAGAGCCATGGGCATTGGGCTTTCAGGCCTCCCATAGGAACCTCTGCACCACTTTCCAAGTACTTACATACAAAAAAACTAGTTCTTACTTGGACCTCCCAAGACAAGCCATGAGGATGGCTCCGAAGCCCATGAGAGGCCTCCAACCCCTTCCCAACCAAGTACCTGGGTGGGTGCCCTCGGAGGTCACTGGGGCCCTGCCTGCCTCCATCACAAGGGGGGACTTGCTGCTGGCTGGCTTGGACTCCTCAGACAGTTGTGACTCTTGAGACTTGTGGGTCTGAATCAGCTCCGGCTGTGTTATTCTAATCAGCTGAAAACAGAATCTAAGGCTCAGAGGGGGGAGGGGGGAGGCAGTCCTCCACCTTAGACAGCTAAGATATAGCACAATGGCCATGGCTCTCCCCATTCACCATTCACAAGAGAAACAAACAGCCAAACTACAACCTTCTTTTAGAAGCTATTCTCCCTCCCTGCCCCAAGTTCTACCTTTCCCACAAAAGAAGTACTGTAAAGGAAAAGGATCAGCTAAAGCTCAGATCCACAAGAGAGTATGATTTGGGAATCAGAAAGAGATGCTGCAGTGGAGGAAAGGCTGGCCCAGGGCCAGGCAGGAGGTGCACCTACCTGCTGCAGGGCCTCCAGTACTGTCTGACGGTTCACCTTCAGCACATGCAGCCTGGCCTCATACTTGATCCTGCGGTCGGGCACCACTGCCATCAGGTTGAAGCGGATGTCGTGGTAGGGCTCCCTGCAGTCACAACCGCAGCCATGAGAGCAGCTCCCACCCCAGGCCCACCATCAGGTTGAAGCAGATATCCTGGCAGGGCTCCATGTAGTTATACTTGCAGCCGTAGGGATAGACCCAACCCCAAAAGGTGGGCAGCTGCTGGCCAGGTACACCAGGCACCTGACCTGGTACATTCCAATGAGCTGTGAGAGGAGCCTGTCAGGAAGTGAGCCAGCACACGTGGGCCACCTAGAGACCCAGCAAGGCCTACCCGTCCCCTTCAGCTCATCTCAGGGTAGGCCACAGGGAGCCCAGGCAGGAAATAAGGCAAGGAGACAGAAGTCCAAGATCTAAGTCTGATCTTGGAAGATTAACCACATGGCCTGGCAATTTATGAATCACCTGGTCTTTCTATAAGGACAGAGTAGGATAGGCTCAGGGCCCTTACCCTGCAGTAGCGAGGCCAATACGCTCCATGATGACACGCCGGGCTTTGTCTGTCCATTCCTCATCTTCCCCCCAGGGCCCTAGGAGAGATCAAGATGAGGAATCAGCAAGTGGAAAACTATGAGTTTGAGCAGGTCAAGGGTGGGAAGTTAGAGAGAGAAGTGTGGTTGAGCCAGGCAGTCATGAGCTGGTCAGGCAATGTAGTATAGAGTAAAATCCTGGCCAGACTTAGACGTCTCCAATATAAACCCCACCCTCTATCACTGGGTCCCAAGCACCTGAGGGCCTTAAGCTCCAGGCACTCAGAAAGTAAACAAGAAACCCAACAGGTGCCTAACTCAGGTGCCTACCATGGTCAATAGGGTAGACCTTCAGTCCATCCAGCTCAAAGAGCCGGCCTGTGATAGGCACATAGCTGACAAAGTGGAACGCTTCCATGGTCCGCACTGCACTAAGGCCATTCTGCTTCTCAGGGAGATGACGTGGCTCAGGCCTGGGGAAATACAAAGTCAGGGCCCCCAAAAAAGACATTTTTCCCTACCCCACTCCATATTGGCCACCATGGCTCCTACCTACCTGGCATGGCTATTGTGTGCCTTGGCCAACTCTGGGGCATTGCCAATTGCATATCCTTTGCTCTAAGGGGAAAAATAAAACCACATCAGAAGACCTCCTCAGGTGGGCCTCTGGGTGGGGGAGTAAAGCTCCAAGCAAGCCTGGAGGCATTCCAGGAATTTGAAGCAGCACAGACAAACTTTCCTAAGGGGCTCCAAGGGGAGAGAAAACAGCTCTAGTGCCCCAAAGAGATGGTCTGTTCTGGCCTTGCAGTTATCCATGGAAAACAGGAAGCAATACTACCTGACAGAAAAAGTCCCAACTGAGAAGACTGTGACAGTGTAACTTAAATCTCTTCCTTCCCTAGGTCTATCTCCTCTCCTGACAATTGAGCCTAAAACCAATTGCCTTACACAATTAATTATGGGTCAAATGTAATGTTAATGGGCATTTGAAAAAGAAATAGCCAAACAGTACCAAGTACCATGTGGTGGTATTACCAATGGGCCTGAGGATCAGATCTGCCCAGCCAGATGTCAGTCAGGATTAAGGCACTGCAACCTACCTCAGGGCTGAAGCCTTTGGTGAAATCCTTCATGCGACTCAGGGTAGGCCCTAGGTCCACATTGCTGCAGTTCAGTAGGACGCTTAGCAAGGCATGAGTGGCACAGGAGTTGGGGATCAGCTGTGAAACCAAGACTAGTCACCCATATGCAGAATCCTTCACCCAAGCTCCTCCAATCCCATATTCATTGGGAATGGGTTTTGAGACAGGGAGTCATATCTGGACAGGAACCCTCCTCGGCTTTTGTCATCCTCACCCAACATCTGTTCATCTGACATGTACCAACTAAACATTCAGCAAGTGTCTGGGGACATGGAGAGTGAACTGAGATGCCACCCTATGCTAAAGATGTTTCCTTTAGTGAGAACTGGGTTCCTTCTGCCAAGAAGTTTCTATAATCATCACCTTTGGTATATTCCTATCTCCTCCTCCTGCCTTCCTCACTTCCACTTCCCAAGCGGGAAAAAAAAAAAAAAAAAACAACAGCAGCATCCCACCCGCCAACAAGCATGGAACCCAACATACCTGGTGGGCAAAGAACATATTATTCACAATATCGTCATCGATCACAGATGTATCATCCACCAAGGTAGAGACCTTGCGACGGGACCTGCGTTCTTCGATCCATTTGAACAAGAAGATGAATCCATATACAGGGCTAGAGAAGTAAGGGCAAAAGGCTATCAGCATCTTCTTCTTTTTTTTTTTTTTTTTTGGTACCAGGGATCGAACTTAGGTCCTTGCACTTTCGCAGCAGGCAGCGAAACCACTGAGTTAAATCCCCGGCCCAGCATCTTCTTCTTTCTTCCCCTATTACTGTGTACCATGTCATCACTCAGGGGCTCCTGCCATGATGCCACCTCTCCCTGGCTTCTTCTCAGTACGGTATCCAGTGTGGCCCTTAGCCCTTAGCCCCCACAGGCAGAATCAAATATCAGCTTCTGGGTGTGGTGCTCCAGGAGTCCACTCACTCTCCCTATGTAGTCTATGGTTCTGAATAAGATTGAAAAAAAAAAAAAAGCAAAACGAGAACACATGGTTCAAGACAGAAATACAAAATAAGAACAAAAGCTCTGGGTTGGGCCGGGGATTTAGCTCAGTGGTTCTGCCACCTGCCTCACAAGCGCAAGGACCTGAGTTCGATCCCCAGTACCAAAAAACAAACAAACAAACAAGAACAAAAGCTCTGAGGAGGCATTTAAGCACTAACTCTCACTTGTGGAGCCAAGGCCTGAGCTCCAATAAAGCCATAGAAACAAATGAGCACCCACACTCATGCCTTCTTTTCCCAAAAAATGAAGTCATTCACTGAGTTCAGTCACTGTGGCAGTCTCTCCAGTTCTATTCTGCAGAACTGCCTGGACAAGAACCTGAGTTTGGGCACCTGGGAAGGGTCTTGTCACACCAATCAATCAATACAGTACAACTTTTGGGTGGGGATTAAGGCCACAGCAAACATGGGCATATAATTCAAGAATTACCCAGTTGCACAGAAGGCACTGTGTGACCTAGGGTTTCCTGCTGCAAGACTAGCAAAGGTAGCTAAAATGTACCCCAAGGGTGGTTGAGGGGAGGGCCACTACCAAAACTGAAGTGCTGAGGAAAAACTGGGAGAAAACAAAAATCAGGTGATTAGCAGGGCACTCAGAGAGGAAGGATCATTCCTCTGTGACATATCACAACCTGGGTGTCCAGACACTGCCTCCCTTGAGGGCACTCTTCCCCTGCCCGTCCCCATTCTTCTGGGCGTAAAGGCGAGGCCCAGCCACTCACCCCTGGCATTTGCTCTGGAGGTCATAGATCTCCTCCACCTGCACACCTTTGACACCTGCGATCGGGAAACGAGAGAGGTCGGGAAGGGCAGCCCCTGGCCCTGCAGCCAGGGCACAGGAAGAACCCCCACAGCCCCATTTCGGCGGGCAGGAGGCTCTTACCGAAATCTTCCACCAGGAGGGTGAAGAGGCCTGGGTTGGGGGACAAGAGGGGGGTGGTCAATCAGGCGCGCCCCAGGCCCATCAGGCCCCCCAGCCCCTGGCCCGCCCAGCCCCCTCCTCACCCGGGTCGCTCTCCAGCTCCAGCCAGCCTTTATTCATCTTCCCGCGGGGCGGCCCCTCAGCGCCATGTCCAGGCCCTTCCAAACCCCCGCCACCCCCGCCGGGAGCCCCCACTGCTCCCGGGGCCCCTCAGCCCCACACACAGACAACGGGCCCCGCGCGTCAACCGCCCGCGACGGTAGAACGTCACCACTGCGCGACAGCCCCGCCCCTGGGCTCGACTTCCGCCCCTGGGCTCGACTTCCGCCCCCGACTGCGGATGCGTTCGGGCGCTCGGAGGCAGGCGCGCATGCGCCAGGGAGGGGGTAGGGCGGGGCGGGAGCGTGGACGTTAGCGGTCTCGTTCTACCAACGGTTGCTATTGCTGTGATGCTAGTGGGACGCGATGCGCGTGCCCCAGTCCCGGTTTGCGCGCTCACCTCCTTGGTCTGTAAGCGCAGTCACCGCGCGGGGCGGCCGCCCGTGAGGTAGCTCTCACGGCTTGTGACAACGAATAAAACTCCCAGACAGCGGCGCCCTCAGCGACAGCTGGGTAGCCCGGGCCGGGAGCGGCGGCCAGTGCGCTGCCTTGCGGAGCGAGTGGCGGAGACGTCTCCGGCCTGGTTCCGCGGGCGCGACATGAGCCTGGTCTGGGCTGCGCGGGATGCTCCTTGAACCCGTTCTCCGGCTGTTACTTCCGGGGACGATTGTGGCCGCAGCAGCACGTATTTTCCAAATATATCTTTGTTAATTCGCGGCGGCGGCGGGGCCGAACACCTTCCTTTATTTTTAATATCATAAACAAGCATCTGCCCTGCATTTATCCAGTGAAACAACTTGGTAAGCGTTTGGAGGGAGCAGGTTAGGAAATCACAGAACTCGTTCCTCAAATGTGTATGAAGAGGGTTGCATCTTGTAACTACTCGTGTGCGCAGAATCCTGCTCAAGAAACGTCGTGGGCCTGCGATGCAGTTAAAGTTTGAAGGTTTATTTCTATTGCCAGGTCGTCAGGAGCCCCCACAACTGTCAGCGGTCAGCTGCAATGCGCCCTTCTCTCTCTTCGGCCTGTTCAGCACTTTTGTTAAGGTGGCAACACATGTCAGTTCTGCACCTGCAAACTCAGTTTGGAAGAGGAGATGGAGCAAGCATCTTCCAAGAAAGAGAAGGGTGGCTAACCTTGGTTTTCTGAGTAGCTAATTGCTTTAGTAGTCATAGTCATGCAGAATAGTTGAAAGTCCCTAAAGAGACTCATGATCCCCAACCTTGATCCAAGGCTGTGGGGACAGGAGTACACGTCTCTGAAGTGACCTAATTCACCCAGTTCTCCCAAAAAAAGTTCTTCCTTTCCCTGACTAGAGATAGTCCTCCTTTCATAGGAGTGGACTCGATTTCTTTTGCCCGTTTTCACCTTTAAGGATTTACTTGTGACCAATGAAAACTGTAACTGTAATCTGCTAACATTAGTGGCTGGAGGAGTGGCAAGGCAAGGTGTCATAGCCACTTTGGGGTATTTTCCTCAGCTCAGATGTAGACAAAAGTTGGGAACAAGCCAAACTTCAGTGATTGCCTGAGCTGGGTAAAAAGAAGCGATAGAAGCTAAGGGGTCAATTTGTCAGTGTTACTTCTTATCTCTCACTAGAAGAAATTGTTGCTTTTAGGCAGCCAAAATCTCAAAGGCTCCTTTTCCTAGGAAAGAACTACCTGTGTAGAATTAAGACATTTAACACCTAGGTGCAAAAGTTGGCTTTTACCAGAGTGGTCGTCTCATGCATTTAGTAGAAACAAACCATTTAACTAGACCAAGCAATGGTTGCAAGTTCTTACACGGCTGTATGAGAGCAGTATAAAGTGCAGGAGTTAATGTTGGCATTGGCTACTTGGGTTCAAATACCACTTGTATCACTAACTCTAGCCTTTGCTTAGGCAAGATATTTACTTCTCCAAGCCTCAGTGTCCTCATCTTGAAAATAGAGATGATAATGGTACCTAATGTGGTGGTTTTATGTGTAAACACATATAAAGTGCCTGAAACAGTTCTTGGTACAATCTAAGAGTTATTGGCTATTACTAACTTTGATACTGGGTGCTCCCTTTTATTCCATCACAGGGGCTGATAGGTGAAGTGCACTGTTGCCTTGACCCTGTGGAGCTTGTTAACCAAATGCAAAATGAAATTGCTGACCAAGCCCTGTTTACACTTATAGCTAGAAGAACCTGTACTGCCCTCAAAATATAGAAGAATTCAATACAGGAAAGAGAGACAGCAGCAAATGAAGACTATAAAAGAAAAGGAGAAAGAATGCCAAAGATTAAGGTAGATTAGGTGACAGAAGAGAGTTGGGAGAAACTGACCAATGGCTGGTGATATATACTGCACTTTTTCGCCCCTCTTGGCCTGGTTTTAGGGGCTAGGGTTGAACAGTGTGAAAGTGCATCCTGGTGATCACTGAAAACTGCCTTTCCTATCTTGCTGATACTGTCTCTAGTAGTAAAGTGCTGGCTCTGGAACTTTACTATGTGAATTAATATCCGGGCTCTGCCACTTGCTAAGTGACCTGGGATAAATCATTTTTTTATGCCTCAGTTCCTCTCTTGGAAATTGTGTATAATAATGGCATCCATTGGGCCAGGGACTTAGCTCAGTGGTTTTGCCACCTGCCGCACAAGCACAAGGACCCGAGTTCAATCCCCGGTACCTAAAAAATAAAAATAAAAATAATGGCATCCATCTTTTAAGCATGTTTTATAGATTGATTGAACTAATACATGGCAAAGTGCCAAGGATAGGGCCTAGCAATGGGAAATGCTCTCTCACTCAACTTCAGTATCACATCAGCTTTGTATGGGTGGTACCACCTGAAATTCAGAGTACTTGACAGAAGAAAGAGTAAAAGAGTGAAAGGGGGTTTGCTCTTGCATTCATTTAGTCAACACAGGCAGTACAGGCAGCTGGCATCAGAAAGATTATTACAATCTGCTTTCAACAAGATGTGAAGCTGAGAGTGGTAGCACACGCCTATAATCCCAGGTACTTGGGAGGCTGAGGCAGGAGGACAGCAAGTTAAGAGGCCAGCCTGGGCAACTTAGTAAGACCCTGTCTCAAAGTAAGAAATGTAATGGGCTAGGTTATATAGCTCAGTGGTAGAGTATCCCTGGGTTCAATTCCCAATACTGCAAAATAATAAAATTAATTAAAAGAGATTGATATTTTAGCCTTTAAATTTTTGATCCTCATCAGACATGTTAATAACATTTTAAGGAAAATGTTTCAAGGGTTGTCAACAGGGTACTCAAAGACCACCTTGCACTTCTTTTTCTTGTGTAGAAAACCTGCCAGGACTAGGCGAGTAACCCAGAGGAAGCTGTCTTCAGGGCCTGGTAAGAAAGACGAGGTGTGCTGCCTTCAGACCTCTACCAAGAACGCCATCTATGTGGGACAGTAAATTTGCTTCTAACTGTCAGCCCTACTTCCTTCCTAGATTCTCTAAGATCCTGAAGAGCTCAGGGTCTTTAATTTTTAAATTTCACGACCAAAGTTCAAGAGACAAAAAATACAGAGTAGTTGCAGCCAACTCCTACAGTGTGACCGAAATTATATCAAATTCTGATACCAAGTAAGACCTCATCCTAACCTACCTTCTTGCCAAAGTGACCCTTTTCCTAATACAGATGTTCCTTAGAATTTTGACTTAGAATTTTGACTAGAATTATAGTCATAAATTTTGACTTAGAATTCTTTGACTTTACAGTAGTGCAAAAGTGCTATGCATTCACAGAGGAAACTATACTTTGAATTTTGATCTTTTCCCAAACTAGTGATATGTGGTGTGATATTCCCTCTCAGTGCTGAGCAGTGAGCCACAGCTCCCAGTCAGCTGTACAATAGGAGGGAAAGCAACTGATACTGTACAATGTGCTGTGTGGTAAGCTATGATGTTTGGTAGATTAGGTGTATTAAATACTTTTATTTTTTGGGTTTTTGAGACAGGATCTTGCCATGTAGTTCAGTCTGGCCTTGGTGAACCTTGTGCCTCAGCCTCCCAAGTGCCAGTATTACAGGCCTGTGCCACCATGCCCAGCTTAAATGCATTTTTGACTGATGATATTTTCAACTCATAAAGGGACATATCCCCTTCATAAATTGAGGTGGATCTGTGCTCCTTGTACTTAGATGGTTAGTTCATATTCCTCTTCCACTTTTTTTTTTTTTT